>SKCR01039840.1:0-106336 GCA_019454045.1 Zanthoxylum bungeanum
GCTAAAAATGAAAGAAAGATTGAAACCTCCTACAAAACTAGAAATCCGCCGCATATCTGGCCTGACTTAGATTATGTCCGGCTGGAGGTTATGGTTATGTCCTGCTGGATTTGATGGTTAGCCCGGCCGGATGTGGATGGTTCTTCTCCAGTATTTAAACCTTACAATCAATCTAAACTTTCATGTACTGTCACTATAGGAGACTCATCATCGAGCAATATGAAAATACAATGTCTATAGTCGCCCCCACTTTGGTAGGCTTGTGTACTGTGTGACAATGACAAGTCTATCAAAGTCATGCTTGTATTTTTACTTACATGGTCCGTCGGGCAGCTCCGAACTTACTTGTGGTAGTAATATGATTGTTGACAAGTGACACACTCACAAAGTGGTTCTTTACTCCCAAGTATAGAAGTGTCGAAGTAATAAAATAACCTGATAAGTCCGGGGTCGATCCATATGGAATAGATTTAGTGAAATAAAATAATAATTTGAGTGAAAATAAAAAGACTGATTTATTTGAAATGATTGACAATTTTTGAGTTGGACTGCAATAATAAAATAAAATGTTGGGGGTTAAGGGATCCACTTTTAATATTTCAAATTTAGAAATCTTACTTTTTATAATATATAAATTGTCATTATTACCCAGTTAATTTATTTCAAGAATTCATTATACTAAATAAATAAAACCAGCCATATAGACGGTAACAATATTTGTCAATAATTAATCCAGATTTAAATTAAATATTAGTCTTTAGATTACAATTCATATATTATAATATATGTAAGATTAATCAATATTCTTATATTAAAAGCTTCACCCTTTACCCTAACATAATGAAATTAGTTACTCATGATTTCAATAAAACACACATAATTTTATTACTGAAAGAAAAAGAAAGTACAAGAAAGCTTAAAAAATAAACACACAAGAGCTAGGACTCCATAAATTTTCAGAGAAAACTATGGAGTCCGAGTTAAGGAAATGAGGTGCTGAGCACCTCTATTTATAGTAGAAGGCTCAGCACCCTCAACTGCAATCGCATCATGTAATTTGCAATTGCTAATTGCATGATTTATGAGAAATGGTATTCCACCGAAAGACGGATGTCATTTCCCACCTTTTATTTTTTTATATATTTTTTTCTTTTTCTGTTTTTTCTTTTTGTTTTATCTTTAATAATTATATATAACACACTTTGGATATTTTCACCCATTTCGGCCTCGACAACTTCGGAACTAGAAAATCTTATAAACACTAAAGTTGTAGATATTTGAGTCTTCTTTAATCTAGAACTGTAATCGTCTTAATCTGATATCATAGTAAAATATTAAGGCCAAAATATGAAAATTACGCAAAGTTTGAATTTCCTAAATTATACATTGTTATAATGCCCTTTTAAGGTTATGGCCTCCAAAATCCAAATGTCACGTCCATTTTTCTAATTATGCATCCAAAGTATTATTTCACCTACATAAAAAATAAAAATCACAATAAAAATATATAAAAAAATAAATGTAATTATTATTTCACAAATGTGTTAGATTAAGGGGATTAATGAAACTATAAGTGTAAATACGTATTTTTTCTTTTAATAAATGTACATTTTTTAGTGTTTATCATGCTTCTCAACCAGCTTATTATTAGTCTCTAGTAATTTAAGAGAAAACTAATAAGAAAACTTCTTATCCAAGTTAATAATTATTTTATTTCTTTCTAAATAATCAAAAAAGTAAATTGTCATGTATTTTTTACCCTTCTTCCATACACACATAAAACAAAGTATCAATCAATTCATTGTGCCCAAAATATTCACGGGTCTTGTTGAAAATAGAGTATTATTTTTCTTCTAATGTTATATCAGAATACACACCTTTTGGCAATGGTAATTTATTTATATATAATTTTTTAATAATAATAAAACATATTTAACCCTTGTAACAAGCTTTATGTTGGGATATATACCCTAGAGCTTCATGTCATGTAAACGAAATTATATTTTATGAAATAAAAAGATGCATTATTTATTTATCAATGTGTTTGTTTAATGTCGCATATTGTAAATTATATTGTTTACCCTAGATTACTCATGTTCCTTCACACTTAGTGTATGAGTGTCATACACAAGAGGATTTAAGTCTAAAGTCGGTAATCTAAAACAGTCCATATATGGCAAACAAAGTGAGTACTTTATTTGTGGTTTATCTATAGCTACGGTCCATTTTATAATTATATAGTGACCTTGATCCGGGATCGTCCATGTGGTGACATGAGAATGGAGGCACCTTATATGATGTGATCATATAAGACTGGACCCAAAAGAAATAAGTTTCTTATAATATCCGTTAAATAAAGAACTCATTTTAATCTACTAGATGGTCATACATAGATTGATTTGAATCCTGAGTGTACTACGAACTCATGCATGGCATGCTATGTCCTTTGATTGATAAAGGTGAGGATGGTGTAGCAATCCCGACCAATAGCTACGTATTTTGGGGACATGGCTTGGTGTGTAGCCGAGGACGTTTCACATAGATAAGTAGTTCACTCCTTCTTGTGAGAAGTAGATGAGTATCTTCCTTAAGGGTTGATTCGGTACTTGAACGATTAGAGCGCTTAAGTCTTTCTATTACGAATAGAAATATTAACATTCATAATGGTTATGAATAAATCATTCATTAGAGAATCAATTGTACTTAAGGTAAAAATAATTAAAGGAGTATAACGGACATTATGACCCGACTCTAATTATGAGATACTCGTGAAGGGCCAATCCGTATGTAATAACTATATCGATGGACACCGACATGGTTTGGCTTATATTATCTATCTACAGCAATAAGAGTGGAGTTTCGGATTTTCAGTGGAATAACTCGAAGTTAATAATTCGGAATATTTAATTAAGAGTTTAATTAATATTTCGGAATTATTGGAGCACGGAACCGCATGTCAATTTGGTCCATATGCTAGCTTGATATACTTTAGCAGATTAAATAGAATTGGATAGTCCAATTATATACTTATATATGTATAATATATATTATTAATATGATTAATAATATTATTTTGTCACACTTGAAACTATATATTAATTTTAATATATAATTTTATAATAAATGATTATATGATAATTATTTATTATAAGTTAATCAATTATATTATATAACTTAATAATGGTTTATATTTTTGTATTTCTAAAAATAGGTTTTTGGAAACCTTTAGTTGGATTTGGATGTTACTGTTGGGGTTGGAGCTCGGAGCGTCAATTTCTTATGTATTTCCTTGTAAATACTTATGTAAACATTTTATTATGAATAAAATAAACAGTTTCTATTATATAACATCTTTTTATATATGGTAAAGACGTAATTGACCTTAGAATGATTAGTTATGATACAGTTGTAAAAGTGTTGCAACTAACATTGATTTGTTTCATAACAATATCATTTCTTTAACAGTTTCGGGTCAAGGTTTACATTACTTGGTCAGTAAGTAAACACGTTGAGACCGGTACATGTCGTATATTGGAATCTTGGATTCCAATGGTAGATTCTCAATGAACCATGAGTCTTGGAGACTCGTATAGACATGTAGGTGTTTATATCAGATAAAGACTGAAGGGCTCACCGAAGATTCTTAATGGATGCTACACCAACGTCAATAAGAATCTTCTCGAGTTGAGTAGCATAGTTATTCTTTGACTTGAGATACCACTGTGGATATATGAAACATCCTCCACACTTTGATGGCAGTCACGTCACCGACCTATTAAGGTCAGACATCCGCCTATCCGTTGGGTGTGGACTGATCCTCAGGATATCCTTGTTGGACAATTATGACCCATAGCGTCACTATTTGTAAAAGACATTGTGGTTTTTGTACAAATTAACTATATGACAATGGAAATTGCATTTTATCATTTTGTAATTTGATTACTTAAATATATAAATGATAAATGTCCTTATGATTAGTTCCGGATTATAAGATATGAGATAATATCAATCCATATAAGTTTAATCATTAAATATCCCTAGTCGTAGTATTATCGAGATTGGACATCGATAATGCGGAATAGACTAGTATTGCACTTGTGCGTGTTATGGAAGCGTAACAGCATAGTTCTCATATATTTAAGTATTGGATACTTATGCAAGTGTAATAGGAGGTTGTGTTTACCGATGGTACGGAAACAGCTTCGCTCTGGATAGACCCCTCGGAATCCCATTGGTAGTATGACTATGTGTCTATGGGAATCCGAAACAGGGTATGTTTATTTGGTCTTAACCTGAGACTTGCATCGCTAGTACTTGCAACAATCAATACGCTTTGGTTTTGGTCGTCCGGGACTTTAACAGGTTCTGTGTACGCCTCTTCTGGGTTTATTGAGAGTCGTAGTGTATTGGGTGTGATGTCAAGACGGAAATATCACTTCAGTCGTATGGAGATGATGATCATGCATGGATACAGAACTGGTACTCTAATGTGTTGCAACCATCGGGATAATATGACAATGTCATGATTATCCGATTAAAGAGAATAGTTGCTTGTGATCCTATATATGCTTTGTACGGGGCAGACATTATTCCAGCCCCAGGCCTTGCATGTGACATCCGATACTAAATCGCAATATGTAATACTACGTATACTACGCTTAAAAAAGATTATATATTCCTTTAAGAATATTTCTGGAGAATTGGGTAGGCACGGCGCTTTGCTAGAAGCCAATCATGTCTCGTAAATCGGTTAGAATGTGGTACGAGGTACGCACGTGTTTGGATAGTCCGACGACCGAATTTACTGCCAACAGATCCAGGGATCTCATGGGTCGCTTCCCGAAGATTCACCGATGACGTATGACTCGAACATAATTAATCTGGGATTAATTACGGCGAGAATTTATCTGGGATAAAATTCTATTAGAAGAGAGAGAACGATTAATTGGAATTAATCGATAAAATAATATATTCGATATATTAAACGAAAATAGATTTCGACACGGAATTAAAATTGGATTTTAATTCGGGCGAATGAATTAATTTAGAATTAATTCGCGAGCGACGTGAATAGTAATTTTGATAGGCATAATTATATAATTAAATTTGATTTAAGCAACGAAAAATTTGTTAATTCGGAATTAACGAACCCGAGCCCGGGATGTGTTTGCGGGCCCACTCAGATTTTGAATTAAAGTGGGGCCCACAAGTCACATCGCATGTCACTTCAGTGATGGAAGTCTTGTCAACTTTGAGTGATTGACATCTAGTCACTATTAGTGATGGGAGTAGTTGGGAGCAATTAATGTAATTTTCCCTCCAAACTTTGTTTTTCTTTTTGGAAAAGCATATACCAAAAATTGGTGAGACTTTTGTATTAGGTTTTTAGAAAACAAAACACAAAATATCAAAAAGCTCTCTCTCTCTCCCCATTTTCTCTCTTTGGCCGAAACTTGCAAGAACAAAAGGGAAATTTTTGTTGCAAAAATTTCCAAAGCTAGCACTTAAAAGGAATCATACAAGGTGATAGGAAAACCATTCCCAAGAGCTTGGAGCTTGGACATCACAACTTCAAAAGGAAAGCTTGGAGACTTTCAAAGGAAGCAAAATTTTCATTATCAACACAACCATCCATCCGTTCATTGTAAGTATGTTTCCATCATTCTTACTTTTAGTATTCACATTATTTCATGCTTTATATGATCTTGGGATGACCTTTGAAACCCAACAATCATGTGTATGTCAAGATAGAATCTATCAGCTCTGTGTACAGAGCATAGGTATTCAATTTGGAATTAACAATCTGTTAAATCCATGAGCTCGTGGTACACTATAAAAGTGAATTCTAAGTGTTATTAAGAGATTGCTAATAAAAAAACGTCGATTTGATTATATCTATGGAGATTTGACACTTATATCTATAACTCTGGAATAATTTGGATACTTATAGCGGAGGGATTATAGTATGCAATGACCTCGACATGTATGGTTCAATGAGTTTATCTGTGTTCGTCCTAATTTACGGGTGGGTAGATTATGGACACGAAATTGGATTTCGTGATGGATATGTCTGAACCTAGAGAGTCTCACTAATGAAATATACTCGTATAGCACTATGGTAACTTTTATTAATATTATTGATTATTTATAAATCGTTTAATGGTTAAACAAAAAATACATGCTTAGAGACCTTTTGGTCATTTCCTAATTAATGTGTATTTGTATTTCATGTATGATTTTTATTAAATACACATTAATTGATTATCAAATTATGATATTTGACATATATCATTAATATATGTATTTGGATTATTTAAAGTAAACATTATACATATATTTGAGATATTTATATTTAATTAATTATTTAATTATTTAATTATTAAATGATTAAAATATAAATATCTACCATTATGATAAAGCTATGAAATGATTAGGTAGTGTATAACTTTGACTTTACATTAAAGAAAAGGTAGTCAAATAGCATTTGGCTTTTTTATTTTTGGTTAAAAAAGATATCTTTTTTCTTTCTAAGGCCAAATTTTGGCCAAGTCCTAAGTATTTAAGGTTTTCATTTTTTTTCATTTGCTTCACACTTGTTCAAGCCTCCAAAAACATAAACAAAAAGAGACTTGAGAGAAAAGAGAAGAAACCAAGAGAAATCAATGAAAGCTTGGAAATTAGTAAGTATTTCCAACTTTCCATTAGAAGGAAAATTGTTTCTTTTGTTCGTGGCTACAACATGGAAGCATGAAAGAAAGATGTATGCATGTATGTTTAACAAAGTAAGCTTATTAATGGTTAATAAGAACACTTTAGATCATTTGATGATCTTGTTGCCATTCTAGAGTTGTTAGGCCACTCATTGATGACCTAGAATTATTCTTGAGTTGTTTCCAAGTGATGAGACTTGTTTGGTGTAGTAGAGATTAGATTAAAGTGTTGGATTTGATTAATTTTGGTTAATTTTATTAATTGGATTAATTTGAAAAATTAGGGTTGTTAACCTAAACCAAAATTGGGACTTTTCTTATATGTATTGTATAATGATGTATATAAGATGTACAAATCATTTGGTGTTGATTGGAAATCATCTAAAGTTTTTTTGAACAAATTTGAACTAAAATGCATAAAAAGGAAAGTTTGGGGAGCATTCGGCAATTTGGAGTTTTTTTTGTGGATTTTTGTTGTGAGTTGTATTTTGATGTATATGATATGTATAAATCATTTTGGTAGTGATTTGAAATCACTTAAATTTGTATTTGACAAATTAGGACTAAAATGATCAAAATACAAACCTTTGAGGTCTCACAGCAAATAAGGAAAAAAAAATCTGATTTTTGGGTAAAAATTCAGTTTTTAAGTACTAAGTAATTAGAATAAATAATTTTATTTTAATTACCCAAGAAAAATAATTGAAATCGGAAAAATTTATTTTTCCGCGTTCCGCTGCGTTACCTGGTAATACCCCCTAAAATCCCCTACAAAATGATATCAGAGCGAGTCTGGTTCTGAACACATGATATGATTATGCCTTTAAATTTATTGTTTAATCTAATCTTTATTTTATACATGCATGTATTTATTTAATTTGATTAAATAAAGTGAATAACATCTTTTTACGGAAAATCCATATTTGAAATATGGTTTTATAATTAATATGTATTTGAAACATGTTTCTGTTGGGGTTGGTGCTCAGAGCGCCAATCCGGACCGTATTTATGTCTGATTCATGAATACGAACATCCCCTTTTTCCATAATATTACTTTCTTAGTGGTTACACCTCTTGTTTTTATATACGTATTCGATCTGATTACGATTAGATTGAAACTAAATGTGGTTTAGCGATATGTATATATTAGACAAAGGCCCTATAATATATAATGCAGTACACAGTTACAAAGGTAGTTTGTAATTGACATTGGGAAGTGTCACTGCTAAATGTATATTATCAAATATAGTTCCTGGTCAAGATTCACTAACACGGGTCGGTTAGTCAAATCCATTGAGACCAGTACATGTCGTATATCGAGACTTGGTCTGATGGTTTATCCCAATGAACCATGAGTCTAGGGAGACTCGTATAGATATGTAGGTGTTTATAATATATAAACACTGAACGACTCACTGAAGATTCTTAATGGATGGTACACCAGCGTCAATAAGAATCTTCTCGGGTTGAGTAGCATAGTGTTCCTTCGACTTGAGACACCACTGTGGATGTATAAGACATCCTCCACACTTAGATGGCAGTCACGTCACCGATCTATTTAGATCAGGCCTCCGTCTGTTCGTTGGGTGTGGACCGATCCTCAGGATATCCTTTGTGTGTCAAGATAGGATCAGTCAGTTCTGTGTACAGAGCATAGGTAGTCCATATGTGATTAGTAATCAGTTAAATCTATGGCCATAGTATACTTCGGAAATCAGTTCCGAATGTTATTTATAGATTGCTAATAGATACATAGAAATGATAATACCTCTAGAGATTTGACGTTTACATCTATATCTCTAGGATTATCCAGATACCTGTGATGGAGGGATTATACGTATGCAATGACCTCGACCTGTATGATTCAGCTAGTTTATCTGTGGTCGTCATAATTTACGGGTGGGTAAATTATGGACACGAAATTGGATTTTGTGACGGATATTCCTGAACCTAGAGAGTCTCACTTATGAAATATACTCGTAGAGCACTAGGGCAACTTTTATGAATAATGATGATTGTTTATAAATCGTTTAAACGTTAAACGAAAAATACATGCGAACGGGCCGAACCGTCATTTCCAAATTAATGTGTATTTGTATTTAATATATGATATTATTAAATACATATTAATAAATTGTCCAATAAAGGTATTTGACATATATCATTAATATATGTATTTGAGATATTTAAAGTAAATATAATACATATATTTAAGATATTTGTATTTAATTAATTATTTAATTATTTAATTGTTAAATGATTAATGTAATTAAAATATAAATATCTCACCAAATGATAAAGTTAGGAAATGATTATAAGTGTAAATTATTGACTTTTTACTTAAAGGAAAAGGTTGTCAAATTGAATTTGACTTCCTTGGATATTTGTTTTAATTGTTAAAATTGAAAATATCCATTTTCATTTTTTTATATTCACAAATTCGGCAATACCCCTAAAATAAATATAATTGTTTTATTTTTCAACTTGCAATTGTTGACTTGGTTGAATAATTCATTAAAGTGTAATGATTTAGAAAACAAGTTGACAAGTTGTGAATTAAATGAAACAAAGTAAAAATATCTAGATATTTTTATTTTTTTCTTCACAATTTCGGCCTAGGGCTAATTTTGGTGAAGTATATATTGTTTCATTTAATTTTAGGGTTTTAAGAAGTTCATTTGAGACCAAAATAACATAAAAGAGAGTTGAGAGCAAAGTTTGAAGTTCAAAGAGAAAAAGGCTTGAAAAAGCTTGTTTTTGTAAGTCTTTCTTTAATGTCTTCAAGATGAAATATGTTTCTAACATTCTTAGCTTTATTTTGTGATTCTTTGATGTTATCTATACTCTTATAGTTTGTGTTTATATGGTTCTGAACTTGAATGAAAGATTGATGCATGTAAGTAAGCTTGAAATGGTTTCAAAGCTTTACTTTTGATTTTTAGAAAATCAAGTTACAATTCTAGAGTTGGTAAGCCACTCCTTGGTGACCTAGAATTGTTCTAGAGTTTTTCAAAGTGGTGAGGCTAGATTTCTGAAGTATTGAATGGATTAAAGTGTTGGATTTTGTAAATTTGGTGAAATTGGACAATTTGATGAAATTGAACAATTAGGGTTCATAACCTATTCCAAATTTGGGGCTTTTCATATATGTGATGTATTATGGTATGACTATGATGCATGTAAATTTTTGGGTTGATTGGATTTGATCTTGGCATGTTTTGAACAAAAGGGACGAAAATGCAATTACTTGAAAATTTGGGGGTTGTCACGGTAATTAGGAAAAAATTGGGGATTTGTGTTAAATCTGATTTTTATGCATTATATGTGTTGAAAAACATTTTAGAAATGATTTAGAATCATCCAAAATTATATTTGATAATTTTTGGGCTAAAATAATCAATTTACAAAGTTTTGGGGCAATTCGGTAATTACCAAGAAATTTGATCTCTTGTGTAATTTTTCAGAATTTGATAATTGGATAATTAAATAAATAAGATTATTTAATTGATCCGAGAAAAAGTTTTGAAATCGGAAAATTTTGATTTTCCACATTCCGCTGCGTTACCGATATTCCCTCTTAAAACCCCAACAGTTTCTTGGTCCGTCTTATCAATACGACTTATAGATAAATTTTCTACGACTGTATCCGAGAACGTACCAAAGTTGTGAGGATATAGCCGGTAGGAATTTATTTATACCAGATAAATATATGAAGCGAAAGCAGAATCCTGAACGTGACAAAGTTGTTAGGGTTACGCAAGTATCTTGAATTTATCATTGACAAGTTTAACCTTGGTACGCCTCCTTGTGAACGTGCCAAAGTTATCACAATGAGAAAAGATCAGAACCGGAACCTATGAGTCACTAGTGAGTTATTGACAATGAGTTGTCTACCTAATGAATATACGTAAGCGAGAACGTGCCAAAGCTGTGAGCTGTAATATATTCATGGTGTCTATTTTTCACTATTGTATTTAATTTGATTATTGCATGTCATGTATTTTGTTTGGGGATTACAGTTTTTCATGAAATAGTGGGACGAGCATTTTAAGATTAAAAATCCATGATCTATTTAATGCTTTTGATATTATATGAAATTATTTTGTCTTTTAACTGTTTATTCGCTATCTATCTGATAGATTTGCGGTAGCGGCTTCTTCAAACAACCCCTTTGCTCGTATGTTGGATACGAATAAGCTAAAAAATGCAGAGAACTTTGCTGACTGGGATATGTATTTGAGGATCGTCCTCGGATCTGAGAAGCTGGGATATATATTGGAGGGTCTATTACCCTTTGCTATATCTAAAGATGTATCACCAGAAGAGATTGAGACTTTCTGGAAATGGAAAGATGATGATTTAAGGATTAAATAATATATTCTCGGTTTGCTGGCTTCAAAACTGGAGAGGTAATATTTTGAGATGCCTGATACTTATAGCATGATGACACGACTCCTTGAATCGTTCATGAATCAAGAACAGGTCTTGGTTCACATAGTATCAATGGAACTGTTCCATTTGAAACACTATGAAGGACAGGTTGTGAGGACATATGTGCTTCTTTTGATCGATCTGATCGAGCAATTGAGGCGCAGTGATTTTCCTCTCAATGATACTTTGGGAGGAATTATCATTCTTGGTTCACTCTCGGCGTCATATCGTTAGTTTGTAATGGACTTCAACATGAACAGGGTTCATTGTACTCACCATGAGTTGCATAGGATGCTTCTCACAGCGGATGAGGATTTGAGGAAGGGAGTACCGACTCACCTTCTGAAACCCACTTTATTTTTCTTTTCTTCCCACTCCAAGTCGAATGGGAAGAATACGAAGGGAAAGAAGAAGAAGGGTTTCAATGTTCCTCCACATGCTAAGATAACGAAGCCCAAAAGAGCTTATGAAGATAAGTGTCATCACTACAAGAAGGTCAGACACAATGGTTTTTCATACTTTATTACCTTTACCGATGATATGTCACAATATGGTTATGTTTATCTGATGAAATATAAATCGGAAACCTTTGAAAAATTCAAAGAATTCTGAAGTGAAATAGAAAAAAAACAGGTCAATATATTAAATGTCTTCGATCAGATCGAGACGGTGAATATATGAGTGGAGTGTTCACTAATTATTTAAAGAAAAATAGGATTCTCGCTCAATATACTCCTCTTGGTACTCCACAACATAATGTAGTGTCAGAGATGAGAAATCGGACATTATTGGATATTGTCCGATCTATGTTGAGTTTTACAAATTTGCCATATTACTTATGGGGTTATGCTATTCTAATTGTCGCTCATCTTTTGAATAAGATCCCTTCTAAAGTATGAGATATGAACCGGTAGGAAACCAAATCTTAATTATATTAGGGTTTGGGACTGTCATGTATACGTCCAGGTGGCTAAGCAGAATAAGCTTTTACCTCGAGGGCAAAATTTTAGGTTTGTTGGATATCCTTCAAATACAAAAGATATTTATTCTATGATATCGTGCATCGAATGTGTTCATAGCTCGCTTCGAAACATTTATGGAGGTAGAATTTTTGACTGAAGGAGGTAATCGTAGACAGGTTGAACTTGATGAAGTTCAACCTGAGACCAATGAACCAACGGAGGAACCTGAAGTTCAAGAAGATGAAGAACCTTCATTACCCACACTCTGTAGGTCTGAAAGGGTATCTAAACCTCATGAACACTTGTATTTGATACAAGAAATGAATCTTGATGTTCTCTTAGTTGAAGAGACTGAATTTTTTTACCTATAGAGAAGTGATGCTGGACATCGACTCCGTGAAGTGGCAAGAGGTCATGAAATCAGAGTTAGAGTCTATGCATCTGAATCAAGTTTGGGACTTGGTTCAGCTTCCTGAAGGAATTGTTCCTATCGGTTGTAAATGGGTTTACAAAAGGAAACACAGGCCTGACGGAAAGGTTGAATCCTTAAAGCCCGACTGATAGCTAAAGGTTACACGCAGCGACTCGGTGTTGACTACGATGAAACTTTTTCACCAGTAGCGATACTAAAGTCTATAAGGATTTTATTGTCTATTATCGCTTACCATGATTACGAGATTTGTCAGATGGATGTCAAAACGACTTTTCTAAATGGATTTCTTGACGAAGAAATCTATATGGAATAGTCGGAGGGTTTTGTATCCAGTGAAAATTTGGGCATGGTATGTAAGCTTAAGAAGTCCATTTATGGACTTAAACAAGCTTCACGAAATTTGAATCTTCGATTCGATGAGATAATCAAATTGTCTAGTTTTCTCAAGAATTTGGAAGAATCATGTGTGTATAAGAAGGCCAGTGGGAGTATGGTGGTATTTTTAGTTCTCTATATTGACGACATCCTGATCATTGGGAATAATATCGGGATGATACAAGGCGTCAAAGCTTACCTCTGTAAGATTTTCTCCATGAAGGACCTGGGTGAAGCTTCGTATGTCTTAGGCATAAAACTCTATAGAGAAATGAAGCTTATTGGGTTATCCCAATCAACGTACATAGATAAGATCTTAGAACGGTACAATTTTCGTAACTATAAGACATCAAATATACCATTCAGATATGGCCTACATCTTTTGAATAAGATGTGTCCACAAACAGAAGATAGGAAGATTAGAATGTCTAATCAGCCTTATGCTTCGTGTTTGGGCAGCATCATGTATGCCATGTTATGTACTAGACCTAATATCAGCTTCGCAGTTAGTGTGACCAGCAGATATCAGTCCAATCCTGGTAATGACCATTGGATGGACATTAAACATATCATAAAATATCTTAAAGGTACTAAGGATAAGTTTCTGATTTATGGAGGAAATGAACTACAGGTTAATGGGTATACGGATTTGGATTTCCAATCGGGTCCTGATGATAGAAAGTCTACATCAAGATTCGTGTTTACCCTTAATGGAGGTGTAGTTTGTTGGAAAAGTTCCAAACATGGGTCTACAACTGATTCCACCACAGAGGCGGAATATATTATAGCTTCTGAAGCTGCAAAAGAAGTTGTTTGGGTTAAGAACTTTATCACAAAGTTGGGAGTAGTCCCAAGTATCGAGAATCTGATTCTGTCATATTTTGATAATAATGGAGCCATTGCGCAACCAAAGGAACCGAGGGCGCATCAGAAGTCAAAGCATGTGGAACGAAAGTACCACATCATTCGAGAGATTGTGTCATGAGGGGACATTATCATGTGCAAGTTCCCAATGAAGATAATGTCGCAGACATGCTTACCAAGGCCATTCCTACGAAGTTATTTGATAAACATGTGGAGTCGATGGGTATGAGATACAATCGATATTGGCACTAGAGCAAGTGGGAGAATTTGTTATGGTTGGTGCTCGGAGTGCCAATTTCTTATGTATTTCCCTGTAAATACTTATGTAAATATTTTATTATGAATAAAATAAACAGTTTCTATTATATAACATCTCTTTGTAGATGGTAAAGACGTAGTTGACCTTAGAATGATTAGTTATGATACAGTTGCAAAAGCGTCACAACTGACATTGAGTTGTATCATAACAATATCATTTCTTTAACAATTTCTGGTCAAGATTTACATTACTTGGTCAGTAAGTAAACTCGTTGAGATCAGTACATGTCGTATATTGGAATCTTGGATTCCAATGGTAGATTCTCAATGAACCATGAGTCTTGGAGACTCGTATAGATATGTAGGTGTTTATACGGATAAACACTGAACGACTCACCGAAGATTCTTAATTGATGCTACACCAATGTCAATAATAATCTTCTTGGGTTCAGTAGCATAGTGATTCTTTGACTTGAGATACCACCGCGGATATATGAGATATCCTTCATACTTTGATGGCAATCACTTCACCGACCTATTAATGTCAGACCTCCGTCTATCCGTTGGGAGTAGACTGATCCTCAGGATATCCTGTGTGTGTCAAGATAGAATCTGTCAGCTCTATGTACAGAGCATAGGTATTCAATATGGAATTAGCAATATGTTAAATCCATGGGCATGTGGTACACTATAGAAGTGATTTCTAAGTGTTATTAAGAGATTGCTAATAGAAACATCAACGTGATTAAATCTATAGAGATTTGAAATTTATATCTATATCTCTGGAACAATCCGGATACCTATGACGGAGGGATTATACGTATGAAATGACCTCGACCTGTATGGTTCAGTGAGTTTATCTGTGTTCGTCATAATTTGAGGGTGGGTAGATTATAGACATGAAATTGGATTTCGCGACGGAATACATGAACCTAGAGAGTCTCACTAATGAAATATACTCGTAGAGAACTAGGGCAACTTTTATGAATAATATTGATTATTTATAAATCGTTTAATGGTTAAACGAAAGATATATGCTTATTAAATACACATTAATTAATTGTCAAATTATGATATTTGACATATATCATTAATATATGTATTTGGATTATTTAAAGTAAATATTATACATATATTTGAGATATTTATATTTAATTAATTATTTAATTGTTAAATGATTAAAATAATTAAAATATAAATATCTACCATTATGATAAAGTTAGGAAATGATTAGGTAGTGTATAAGTTTGACTTTACATTAAATAAAAGGTAGTCAAATGACATTTGGCTTCTTTATTTTTGGTTAGAAAATAAATATATCTTTTTTCTTTTCTAAGGCCAAAATTCGGCCAAGCCCTAAGTATTTAAGGTTTTCATTTTTCATTTGCTTCACACTTGTTCAAGCCTCCAAAAACATAAATAAAAAGAGACTTGAGAGAAAAGAGAAGAAACTGAAAGCTTGGAAATTATTCCTTTTGTTCTTGGCTACAACATGTGTTGTTCTTAAGTTTTTCTACTCACTTATGTTTGTGTCATGATGGTTGGAAGCGTGAAAGAAAGATGTATGGATGTATGTTTAACAAAGTAAGCTTATTAATGGTTAATAAGAACACTTTTGATCATTTGATGACTTTGTTGCCATTCTAGAGTTTTTGGGCCACTCATTGATGACCTAAAATTATTCTTGAGTTGTTTCAAAGTGGTGAGACTTGTTTGGTGTTGTAGAGATTAGATTAAAGTGTTGGATTTGATTAATTTAGGTTAATTTTATTAATTGGATTAATTTGAGAAATTAGGGATTATTTTGTGGATTTTTGTTATAAGTTGTATTTTGATGTATATGATATGTATAAATAATTTTGGTAGTGATTTGAAATCACTTAAATTTTATATTTGACAAATTAGGACTAAAATGATCAAAATACAAACCTTTGGGGGCTCACGATAATTAAGGAAAAAATCTGATTTTTGGGTAAAAAATCAGTTTTTAAGTATTGAGTAATTAGAATAAATAAGTTTATTTTAATTGCCTAAGAAAAATAATTGAAATCGGAAAAATTTACTTTTCCACTTTACGCTGCGTTACCCGGTAATACCCCATAAAATCTCATACAGTCACACCTTTTAAAATGTAATAGCATATTTATTATGTCGATAAAATAGAGAGCGACAAGCCTTTTACTGACAAAATTATTTCAGAATTTTGCTATATAATGATGGAAATTTCTGTAATTATTTTGTTTTTGTAGTGTAATAGATTTATGATGAACTATTTTTGACGAAATTATATGGCTGATGAAATTACGAATGTAATACAAATATCCTGCGATTAAACCCGGCCACGGTTCCGATTAGGAACCGAAATCGAACCAAAACCGAATCGGTAGGAATAGATCAGTTCTGACTCCAACCGATTTTAGTTCCGGAACCGAAATCAAATTTCTTCTATTCGACTAGGGTTTTACCCTAGTCGAATCGAAAAGAACTGGACAGTTCCATAGTTCCAAATGGAATCGTACGGTTCCGATTGGAACCGTTTGTCCCAAGTCGTTGGGCCACCCACTAGCAGGGAGCAACGGCTCCCTGCTGCCTTTTTTATTTTTAATTTCTTTATAAAATGAAATTACTAAATTACCCTTAATAACATTAATAAAACGGCTAGTTTTATGGGCAATTTAGGTATCACAAAATAATCAAAAATGTATAAATAGGGGTCATATACTTCATTTTTTCAACACACCAATTCTCAATTCTCTTATTTGTAACTCTCTCATCTTCAATTTCTCCTATTGATTTAATTTTTTAATTCTTCAGTATTAACAAAAAATGATAAGCTCATCTGTAAACACCATATCCAATGTGCCAACCTAGGAGAACTGCCAAAGTATCAGTACACGGAGAAGAAAAGTTAAGTTTCGATCTTTCGATATTTTCAAAATTTGTTTTCATTTACTCGAGACTGAAAATGAAGGTCCAAGAGTAATATACAACTATTGTGGTGTATCTTACAAATTTACTGGCGGCTATGACAATATGAACAAGCACTTTTATAGACATCATGCAACTGAAATTTAACTTGATACAACACAAACTCAAATGAGCATGTATGCTTCATCTAGTAGAGGTACGAGTTCTTTACATTTATTTAAATATTTTGATGCTAAAAATATAGAAGAATTTGCTAAATTTATTTATATATGACATATTTCTTTAAGTTTTGGTGAAAAAATTACTTTGACTAATTATGTTCCAAATGCTTTAAATCCCGTTGCCTGTAAAATGCCTAGAAATGCAACAAAATGATAAATTTTTAAATTATACAAATATGGTAAAATTATTTTAAATGAATTATTTAAAGATATTAAGGGTCGTCTTTCTATTTGTTCTAATATTTGGAGTGAGCATTGACAAACACACTAATATATGGGTGTGACCTGTTATTGGATTGATGCATCATTGAACATGTAAAAATGACTTATTGCATTTAGAGTTTTTGATGAGCATCATACTACAAAAAATATTTATATAATGATTAAAGTAATTTTTGATAAATATGATTTATTATATAAAATTTTAACAATTTGTATTGACAATGCATCTGCAAATATTACATCAATTAAAGATTTTAAAAAAAATATGCCAACCAAATTTGGGGAATTGATTTTTTCATGTTCATTGCACATGTCATGTCCTTAATTTATGTGTTCAAGATGGTCATACTTTTTTAGAACATCACATTAATCCTATTAAGATTGTGCTTAACTATATTTGGTCATATTCTAATGTCATGAGAGAAATGGCCAAGTTTTGTAAATTAAATGGTGTTAAATCGGTAAAATTTTCACGAGATGTTCCAACTCTATAACATCCCTCTCCCGGAGATGCTACAGGCAGAGAATATGTCATCTTATCCCCCTGAGCCTCAAACTTTCTAACTTTGCTTAACACTACTGAACTCATCTCAAATATAAACTCATGTATGAGACCATTGCCCAACTCAATAATATAAAATGCAACTCAATGCACATAACTGATTACTCTATAACAATACAATTTACAATTTTTCTTATGGACACTTTTACTCAATACAATGACTGATACATGATTTTATTATGACTCTGACTGAACTCTCTTTCTGACTGGACTTGGTAGACCAAACACCCTAGTGACTGCCATCAGTATCCATCCTCTTGAGCGCGTCCTCCGAGTATACCTGCAAAATAGAGAAAATGGGAATTGAGGGTTAGATCGTGAACGACCTAGTGACTGGACAGTTCAAAACAAGAATTGAAATGCTTTTCGAAAAATCCATTGTTCTAAAACTAAAGTCATCTCAAGGGAATCATCCTTTCTTGAAATCTCTTTACTTATCTGGAAATAATTCTTTTTCTGGAAAACTTTTTTGAAAACTGCTTTTGGTCTGCAAATCTCTGAAATTCTCATAAAAAGTTTCTTTTGAAAACTCTTTCTTAAACCCATCTTTTCTGAAAATCTCTCTCTGAAATATGTCTATACACCTAAACTAGTGGTCTTGGGGTGTTAAGTCTCGCCGTCCCACAAGCCACTGTGTTGGAGCTAGGGTGCGAATCTATGCTACCCTCATGACTCTGAATCTGGGGTCTATGGGCATTACGTCTCGCCATCCTCTTAGCCCCGAATCTAGGATCTAGGGGCATCTGTCATCCCTAGTCCTGAACTACGTGTGCACATGTTCTCTGAGTCTGTCAATTCCATATCTGTACAAAGTTACAACTGAGGTGGGTTTTCCCCCATGCCTCTAAAAATCATCAAAACTATGCTTTATAAAACATCACTTTCTAAAAAATTGTTCAAAATATTTTTATTCATAAAACATCTGAGATAAACTTGGCTAACGCCCTAAATGCGGAAAAATAAGTTTCATCTCAAAATCATATAAGAACTCAAAAGTTGAGAAAAGAGTCCACTCACAGATTTTAGGATCTGGCTGATACTACTACGCTTCGTCGAAGAATATTTAGGTTCATGCGATGATATATATTTGAGAAACTTGATTAGAATATAAGTTGTGAAACATGTTTCGAAATTAGACTAAACTTCTTAATTCCGCTAATCCATCAACATCACAAGATGTATTATGCTTGCGACTTGTCATATTGCATGTATGTGCCTTCATATGAAACTCTTAGGATGGTCCCTAACATCCTAAGTTGAAAATGAAATGGTATGGAATTATTTCTGACTTGGCGTCGCGATGCCCATACAAGTAGAACCAAGCAGAGAGCATGCTCTGTTTCGCATCACGATGCCCACCAAATCAGACCCGAAGTAGAGCCTCTGCTTATCAGGCACCGCAATGTCAAATGCTGAGCATCGCGACTCTCATAAGACCAGGCCTGAGACAGTGAGCCTCTGATTATTACGCGTCGCGATGCAGGGGTTGAATGTCGCGACGCTAAGCCGATTTGCAAGGCCTAGCATAACTCCATAATGTCTAACTTGCCCAAATGCATTCCCAACACTTCTACACCACAACTTTTACACAACACACTCTCTTAAGCTTCAACTTCATACATTATATACCAATATATCCTCATCAAAACAACCTTATAATCTCATAACTTTTGTTTTAACTCAAAATTTAGGATTTCCAAAAATTTGGCCATTTCATCATACAATCAATTTTTTTGTTTATTATTTACCTAAATGCACTCCCTAATATGCCAATAACTTTAACATAGCATCATACCATCAAAATTCCACAATCCAAGTTTTGGGTCAAGATTTTCTTACCTCATTTCACTTGATTTTCTTCATAATTCAAGTTTTCTAAGCTTGATATTTTTTTTTCTTAACTTGTTGTGGGTTGGTAAGCCTTTGTTTCCTCTTGATTTTGGGTGAGAAAAATGGCTTTCCCTCTTTCTTCCATTCTTTCTTCTTCTTCTTTTCTTCTCACGTTTATTCCCATTCTTCTCTCTTGAGGATGCATGAATAGTGTCTCAATTTATATTAGGGGCTGATTTGGCTAATTTGTGTAATGATTTTATGAAAAAAATATCAGAAATTTTGAGAACCATTGAGAATTATCTAGATTGGTCATCGAGTACTATTCATCTGAATTTTTTAGCTGCATTTTTGACCTGTTTCTTATTCAAATTTTGGAAAATGTCAAACACGGAAGTTATAGTTCTCAGTCTAAGATTTTCGAAGATATAAAGTTCATATTAAATCGGAGATCGTATGAAAAAGTTACGGCCCAAATACCATGGGCTGTATGGATTTAATCTTGGAATGAATTTTGTATCGGAACTGCGAGAAATTTATCGAATGTCCGAAAAGTCATTCCATGAGCACATACATCCTTGAACATAATTTACATTATGTATTATGCCATCCATAACTCAATAGTCATCGGGATTTTCGGGGCGTTACAAACTCGTTGGAATTCAACTTATTTTCTTTTAACTCAAGCTTTTCAATATAAGATATATTATGTAGTTTGTTTCCCGACATGTTCAACATATAACACTTTTCCTAGTCAATGGGATATTTGTGAAAAAAAAATAGAAATTTTAATTTTTTTAATGATGCAACAAATATTTTTAGTGAAGTTCATTATCTTACAATAAATTATTTCTTCTTGAATGTTTGAATATTGTTGGTAATCTATATGAGCACGATGAAAGTTCAAATATTAATGATATTATTTTAGTTGAAACTATTACTATTATGAAGAGAAAATGATTGACTTATTTTAAGGATATTTCATTCATTTATCTTATTGTCACATTTTTTTATCCTAAATTTAAATTAGAAGATTTGAATAGTGACTTACAAACTTACTATGATTTTTTAGGAATTGAAGATGAAATTAATGTTAGAAAAATAATATATTGAATAAAAATTGATTGAATAGATTTATTTAATAATTATGTTAGTAGATATAATTTGCAATCATCATGACAATCTAGTAGCGAACCTGTAATACATTCAAGACTTAGTATATGTAATCATTGGTTACTACAATGAAATAAAAAATATAGGGAAATCATGACTAATAATCCGGAATTAGATAATTATTTATCAACCAATTTTGAGTTTCCTCTTGCAAGTTTAGTAACTAAAATTTTTTTAAGTACTTGACTGGTGGAACTGATATCAAAATGTCTATAATATTTTATCAATTATTTCTAACGATGTGCTGGCAGCACCTGTTTCCACCGTTGATGTTGAACAAGCCTTCAGCTTATGAGGCAATATTTTGGAAGGGATACGATTCTCATTACATCTAAGCACATTAGAAGCAACAACATGTGTAGATGATCAGACCCGATCTGACCTGAGACAACAAGAAGATACCCACGATGAATTTGAAGACTTGTTCCACAATGCATCTCCAAGTACAAGTGGAACGAGAGCTGAAGGATCAATAACAGATACAGATAATAATGATGAGTAAATAATTATAATTTTGAACTATCTAAAAAATATAATGGAACTACGTGAGCTTTGATTCCTCTCACCCATGAGGATGTTGGGGCAGTTGTGGAACCCCTAGGTTTGGATCGGTGTCCTGCTAAGCAGAAATGGGTCTAACCCATGGATATCAAGTTTGGGTATACTTTTAAATTATTTAATAAAATACAATATTCCATTACGAGTGTATAGGAAAAAACTGGGACTAAATCGGAGTCTGGAAGCTCCTGAACGAAGCAAAACAAAATTCAGCGCGTACGCGCGCGCACTGTGTGCTCACTGTGCGCTACAGTACGCGCGTGCACTGTGCCCGCACTGTAGCATTGATCACTCTTTTTTTTTGTTTCTTTAATGATTCAAAGCTTCGGCTCTCTGGAAATTTTCCAGAGAGCTGAAGCAATTAAGGAATACCCTAATTACTTTCGGTCTTCTCTAAACACTTCAAAAACACCCAAAATTAATTTTTAACATCAAAACCAACATCAACACATGTTATAGAATAAAAATCAAGTTTTTCAAAATAAAAAATATTTTTACAAAAACATAAATTTATTCTAAATACGCATTTGCGTAAATTTTGAATCCAATACACAAACCATTTTAGAATCCCAATAAGAAATATCCCGTGAACAATTCTAGGTCACCCAAAGGTGGTCAATTGATTCTAGAATAGTAGCCACAACTCTAAGCTTTAATCAAGAGTTTCAAACTCTAAATTATGTTTATGTCTAACATAAATATTTTGACCCAATTACAAGAATATTGTGTTTATACTTCCAAAACATCCTAACACAATTTATTAGCCTTATTTCAATATTAAGCTATGTGATCATGCATCTAATACACAAATGAATATAGCTTAGGAGAAGATCAAACATTAACTAGTAAGCTTGATGCAAGATCCAATTTACTTCTCCTTTATTGAAATTATCGGAGAACCTCCAAGGTGTGCAACCTTGACTCCAAGATCCAATCTTGTTTCCAATGCTACCAAGCTTCACTTCAAGATCCAATCTTGATTTCTCCTAGATGAAATGTTATAGAGACCTCATAAGCTTCTCTAAACACTTCTCTAACTAAGGCTAATCTCTCAAGAATTTGCTTATGCTTATACTTATTTTTCTTGTAATTAAAACCTTCCTAAAGCTTGCTATTTATAGCAAAACTTAGGCAATTTTTAATTAATAAAAGTTGTAATCAACTTTTAAGTGGGCTTAATCTAATTTATCCAAATATGTATAATTAGGTGTGAATAATCTCCATTGTCTCCCACTTTAATTTAATCCAATTAAATCAAGCCAAGGATTAGGAAATGGATTAGTTCAATGTTTCCCACTTTGATTTAATCCAATTAAATCAAGCCAAAACCACATATTATTACATATTTACAATTACCATAATATCCTCAAATGGCAGAGATAATTATGATTTTACAATTAATCCCTTGTGTAATTATTGAATTAATCCAATTAGGTCAAAATAAATAATCAATATTATCCAATAACACTTGATTATCTTAGTTGATAATTATAATATCGAATATTATCTTTTATCAAAATTAATTGGCTATCCAAGTGCTCAACGAGTACACTTCATATTGGGACTCTCTAAGTTCAGACACGCTTGTCATATAAGCCTAGCTAATATGTACGCAATTCGGCCACCTCCAAATTCACGAAGAACAAGAACGATATTTCTGAACTATACAGGTCGAGGTTGTAGGAACTGCATTTTTACATATAAGTCCTGATGATGAGTCTCACATGGAGACACTACCTCTTTAAATTATGTAGTCGTGGGAAACGGACGTCGGAAGGAAAGAGTCAGAAATTGACACCTTGTTGGATTTAATTTGTTCGATTAAGCTTCGGGTTTGCTTGTAAGATCTTTTTTTTAAACTTATCATTGGCCCAAACACCCGTAAGTCACACACGAAGCCCACACACCACCAAGCCACACACCAAGCCCACCAAAATGAGCCAAACCCACGCCCAAATAGACCTAAGTCACGCCCATCACCTTCCAAAATAACAAAATCATACATTAAACACATGTTAAAATCAAGACAAATCATCTTCCCAAATTAAAGAAATCAAATCAAATCAAATTAAATCATATTCCTAATTAAAAGAGATCAAATCAAATCAAATCAAATCACATCCCTAATTAAATATATTTTTCCTTATATCACACTAATTAAAATATCCCCCCATAATTACACAATATTCTTTCCATATTCACATAAGGTAACCCCAACCCTTGCCTATAAAAAGAATCCTTAACCAACACATGGGAGCTAGCTATTCACGCCAACAAGAAAGACACTCACTAGCATCCATACGGCATCAAGAACCTTTATCCTCTCTCTCTCACTCGTCGTCTCCCCTCTCCCATCACTCTCGGCAAACCACAGCCATTGCTTCTTCTTGTTGAACTCTCGGCAACACACTCAGATACCCCTCAACTCCACTCACATAGCCAAAGAAAACACCCCACAGTAGCCTCTCAAAACCAACACACAAACCGACCATCAGCAGCCCCTCAAATCAACACATAAGCACGCACCAATCAGTCCCGCTCACGCCCATTACTCCTTCATTCAATTGCCCTTTACAAATTGCCTCAAATCAATGCCACATACTGCCTCAAATTAACGCCACACCCCCCCTCACATACTGCCTCAAATCAACGCCACAGCCCCCCTCACAAACTGCCTCAAATTCACGCAAATAACAGCCCCCACAACAGCCCATATTTCATGCCACAAATAGCCCCGCAGTAACCCCTATTTCCCTTCAAAATAGTCCTTAAACTGCACCCTTAAAACCTGCAAACTGTACCTCTTAAAATATCGTAAAACAGTCCCAAAAAATTGTACAACCAGAACATCAAAAACTGCAACAAAAACAGTCCCAAAATCGAATAAAACAGCCCCAAAACAGTCCCCAAATACCGCAAACAATAACTAAACCCAATGACCAAAAAATATAGTAAAAATAGAGGAAACCGCAGAAAAACAATGAAGCAACGAAAGAAAATGTTGAACTAGTGAACCGGAGGAGTTGCGGAGCATTAACCCTTCCGACAACCGCGTAGCGCACTTCCAAGATACGACTTAAGAGGTTAGACCTGAGGGCTTTTTTTTATTTATTCTCCTTTATTTTTTATTTATTTTCCTATTTTACTTCGCATGAGTATTGTTGATTGGTGTATGCTACGACTTTTGGATGAATGGAATATGTGTTCTCTCTTGCGGTATATCGGATGGAAACCCAAACGTAAATTCCGTAGCCGAATACAAATGGACGGTAATACGGTTTGTACTTGGGAAACAACTCAACGTACCACTCGAGAGACACACATATTTCGTGTCATCGAATCTTATGTTTGTTTGTTATTTATTAGAAAAGTATGTTACTTTTGAGCATGATTTAGTTGTTTAGTATATTAATTATCTTTCTAAGCATGATTTAGTTGTTAGTATGTTATTTATTTTTATGCATGATTTAGTTGGTTATTTTCGAGCATGATTAGTTATTTCTTTTGCATTAGGAACTTGATTATGTCTCTTCTATGTTTATGTTTAGATTATTATTTATTTACATTGCCATCCTTAGCGATTTAATGTATGCATGAGATTGTGTGCTTGCCGTAATTCCGACTTACTTTTATGCATGCAAACTTAGATATAGGTAGTATGCAAACTTAGATATAGGTTGTTGTTACGTAGACTCGGTTATATTATTACATAAATCTGTTCATTACAAGTGGCATAAGTAAGGGACCATTCCGAACCCAACGGTTTGAGGTCTTCCCTTGCGAGGGGTGAGTGCAAGCCTTACATCATTTTCCCAGTTCACACTTGGTGGCGACTGTTGGATAATATGACCCATAGCGTCACTATTTGTACAGATCATGGTGTTGTTGTACAAATTAACTATGTGACAAATGAGATTGCTATCTTATCATTTGTGATTAGATCACCTTAGATATATAAATGATAGAAGGTCCTTATGATTAGTTCCTGGATTGAGATGATATGAGACAGTATCAGTCCACGAAGGATTAATCATTAAATATCCCTAGTCAGAGTATTATCGAGATTGGACATCGATAATGCGTAAAAGACTAGTATTGCACTTGTGCACGTTGTGAGGGCATAACAGGCATAGTTCTCATATATTTAAGTATTGGATATTTATGCAAGTGCGATAGGATGTTGTGTTTTACCGATGGTACTGGAAACAGCTTCGCTCTGGATAGACCCCCTCGGAATCCCATTGGTAGTATGACTGTGTGTTTATGGGAGTCCGACATCAGGGTAGGTGTATTTGGTCTTAACCTGAGACTTGCACCGCTAATGCTTACGGCAATCAATATACTTTAGTTGAGGTCGTCCAGGGCTTTAATCGGTTCTGTGTACGCCAATGTTGGGTATATTGAGAATCGTAGAGTATTGGGTGTGATGTCAAGACGGAAGTATCACTTCAGTCATAGTGAAGATGATGTCACGTAGGATACGGTATTAGTACTCTCAAATGCTATAGCTATCGGGGTATTATGACAAGGTCATGTATATCCGATTATAGAGACTAAGTACCAGACATCCGACATGTGTTTCGTACGGGGCAGACACAATACCAGCCCCAGGCCTAGCACGTGACCATCCGATACTGGATCGACATGCACGATACTACATATACTATGCCTGATACAGATTTATATATTCCTATAAGAATATTTCCGGAGAATTGGGTAGGCATGGCGCTTTGCTAGAAGCCAACCTTGTCTTGTGAATCGGTAAAACGTGGTACTAGGTACGCACGTATTCGGATATTCCGATAACCGGATTTACTGCCAACATATCCGGGGATCTCATGGGTCGCTTCCCAATGATTCACCGATGATGTATGACTCGCACTTTAATTAATCTGGGATTAATTCTATTAGAGAGAAAATTAATCTGGGATTAATTCGATTAGAGAGAAAATTAATCTAGGATTAATTCGATGAGAGAGAAAATTAATCTGGGATTAATTACGGAGATATTTTATCTAGGATAAAATATTATTTAGAGAGAGAACGATTAATTTGGAATTAATCAATAAAATAATATATTTGATATATTAGCGGAAATTGGATTTCGACGTAAAGTTAAAATTGGATTTTAATTTCGGGCAAGCGAATTAATTTGGAATTAATTTGCGAGCGACTTTATAATTTTGCGAGGCATTATTATTTACGTCGCAACGGTAAATTCATTAATTCGGAATTAACGAAACCGAACCCGAGCTTCGTCGCGTTGCCGCAATTACCAATTTATATTTAGAATATTTTAGTGGTAGGACCACTACACTAGTATTATTATATAATACATGTGATTGGTGTAATAGTTAGTGGGGCTTTATTAATTTGATTATTAAAGACCAAAGTTGTGTATTTTATTTATCTATTACACTACTTAAAATATCACTACCTATTATTTTATGCCTATTGCTCACGTTGGAGCATTATTCACTCTCTCTCACTTAAATATTTTTTGGCCAACTTTCTTCCATTTACTCTCCACTCACGCCATTTAGTGGGTTTTGTTGATCATTGTTATTAAAGAATGAAGTAATGGTTGCTTTGTTTGTATGACAATTAAACAATAGAGATAATGGAAGCTTGACATAAAATATAGAAGACAATTGTTGCCCACTACTCATTTACGCCCATTGTGGCTGATTGATTGGTATATTTTATGGCAATTATCAAAGTGATATTGGATGCTTTGATTAAAATAATATTGAAAGCAATTGTTGCCATAATGATTAATGCAATTTACGCCCAAAAGGGCTGTGTGTTGTTGCTCTCTCCCTCTCACCCAAATGGGCAGTTTTTGCTCTTCCATTTCACTGCCCTTGCCGTGAATAACAAGAAGAAAAGCAATGAATGAAGTGATTTAATATGTTATTAATTGTGTGGCACAATTGAAGACCATTTTATCTTCACTCATTCACGCCCAAGAGGGGCTATTTTCTCTCCATGGCAGTAGCTTACTGCCGTGAGCTTTGGAAGCAATTTGGCATGATTTTTATGGTAAAAATCAAGGTGCTAGCACACTTAGGAGGCATACGAAGGTGATAGGGAAACGCACCCACGAGCCGGGAATCGTTTGACGAAGCTTGGAGCTTGGAGCATCAATGGAGGACACCATGACCGAACCTTGGAGCACACTTGGAGGTGATGACTGAATCTTGAGGAACAAAATGGAGCTTGACCGTGAGCACCTTGGAGGAGGCCTAAAGTTTTGTTCTTCATCGCATCTCATCCGATCTATGTAAGTATGATTCCGCCATACTTATTTGATGTATTCACACATGTTTCATTGCTTGAATGATCCCGGGACTATAATAGAAACCCAACAATGGTATCAGAGCAAGGTTAAGCATGAAACTTGATTAGGGTTAAAATTGGGTAAATTGATTTTAAGCATGTTTGAGTAAAATTTCTTTTTGAGCATGCTTGTTAATGAATGACTTGGAGTTATTTGTTATCAATTTGATGAAAAATGGATTTGATCAATTTTTCCCTTTTTTGATAGGCTTGGCCGAATCTTCAAGCTACCCTAACATCATGGTGATTTTTGATTTTGACCATTGGATGAGTTGAAATCATTTGGGTAAGGTTGATTTTGGACTTAATTGGACATAAAAAATCCCTATATTGCCGTGAGATGTAGCATGGAAAATGACTTGATTTTTGAATCAAATGTGTTGGACATGTGTTGAAGATGATGAACATAATTAATTGGATAAATTGGTATTTTGGAAATATTAATTTGGTTAATTAATTATGACATACACTTTAATTAATTAGATTATGAAATTTGGAATTTTGGTAATTTAATTAATTGGGCCTAATTTGGAATTGGACTTGAAAAGTTTTAATTGGGCTTAATGGGCTTTGTTGTATTAAGTTAGGTTTAGGCCAAATAGATTGGATCCAATTGGGCCCAAAACCGCTTCCAAAAGCCCAAATGCGACTAATGGACCTTTAAAGTTTAATTGGGCCTAATGGGCCTAAATTGATTTCTAGGCTTATGGGGTAACTCCCGGATTGGATTTTGGTTATTCGGTTTGACCCGAGTTGACCAAAAGTCCAAGCCTTAAGAAATTAATTGAAAGCCCATTGGACTTTAATTAAACTAATATTGGATATTAATCGAGCTTTGAGACTCGTAACGATTAAATTTCGAATTTAAGTCGTAAAGGTTTATTAATAAAGTGTAATATTTAATTTGGAATTAAATAACGGATTCGTATTAAATATAAGTTAAATTGGATTTAATTATGTAGTTTAATTTAATTCGAGGATTCGTATTTTGAGTACTTATTCGCAAAAACGAGTTTGACTCGAGCAAAATCAAATCGTTGTTTGAACATTGGATGATCACTAATATATCAGATTAATTAATTTGATTAGATTGATTGATAACATGCTTGTGTGAATACATGGTTGCGATGCATGAATAATGTATATCGGATGGATATTAGAAGGGTGGGGCAATTTTGGAAATTGTTGTAATAAATTTGATTTATTAAATTGGACCTGCGTGTCCAGCCTTATTACCTCCATATTCTTTGTATTCTCTTATCACCTATTCCCCTCAATGTAAATGAGGTTTCTTTAGAAGTATTATGTAATAGGGTAGAAGTAAATACTTGTGCTAGTTTGAGAGAGAAAGGGAGAGATTTGATCTAGGATCAATGTGTAAAATATCCATCCGCATATCATTATTATTTATTTTTACGCGCTTTATTATGTGTTTAGAATGCATGTTTAAGGGTGTATGATGATGAGACCTTAACAAAGATAATAAATTGGTTGCCAATTTGAACGCGAAAAACCCTCAAATCATATTAAGCGTTTTTCCTTCCATTGGGTGATTCTTACTCAAGATCTAAGATTGGCATTGGGTTGTTGGCCAAAGTCAAGCCCTTTGTCCGTCAAGGATGTGTTTGAATCATGAGAGTTTTTGTTCCATATCGGTGTCTTGTCCAAGTTGTGGTTTGTTGGCCAAAGTCAAGACCACTTCTTGTCACTCGACATTGATTACGAAGCTTTCCATGGTCAATGGGTCATACTTAACTGGGATCATTAAGTTTGTTGTGCCAAAGCCAAGACTTAGTTGATTCAGAGGAATAAGGTTAGGGAATATATTCGATATATTGGCATATATAAGATATATGTTTAGGATTTGGAAATCCACCTACTGGATCTAGGAATTGGATTGGATCTAATTGATCTTCGAGATCTACCTAGTTAAATATCATACAATTTGTTGGCCAAAGTCAAGATTGTGTGTTATTTAACGGGATCCTAGCCCACTAGGAAACACGGTTTCCCGAGTACTCGGACAGAGGGTTAGAGGCTCGTCGAAAATTAGTGGGAGGCAAGTATTTAATTTGCAATACTCGTTTAATTACTTGCCAAACGCGCTCAATCAAAATATCATCGTCAATATATTAAAAGTATTAGTTGGACTAATATTTAATGTTGTTTTAAATATATAGTTGGACTATATTCAACTATTTCAATTATTGATTTTATAATTGGATTATAGTAATCAATATAATGAATATAAAATTAATATTATAGTTGATTATATATAATTGGATTATATTAATCAATATATTTGAATTAATTAATTTCATTTACAGTTGATTTTATAATTGGATTATAGTTATCAATGTAATTGAGGTTAATTAATTTAGATTATATTTGATTATATAGTTGGGACTATTATAATCATTATAATAAATAGTACCACAAATCGTTGATTAAATAGTTGGACTATTAGAATCAAGATATAAATAGAAAGATTGACATTTAAAACATAATCCTAGGGAAAATGTAATTTAAATGGTTTAATTTTCAAATTGGGAATAATTTCAGGATGGTCCTGGATACTAATAGGTTAATTTATTTGATAAAATAACATATAAGGTAAAAATCATTATAATCTTCTAGGAAGATATAGGACATATCCCAAAATGTCTGACTAATTGTGGCAAACAGGATCGCGGAAGCGTGACTGCCGTTTGAACAAAGCAGACATGAAGGGATTGAAGAAAGGGCAAGGCTCTGACTTCAAAATGTTTGTCAAAATTATGTTCACTACTAGTTGAAATTGGATTTTAAAATTAGTATGTGGTACATAAATATGTATTGATGTTCAGAATCTGTTATGAAACAGGATACTGACTTCAATAGAGATTATTCTGCGAATAGGAAACGGGACAACAGTCGCTGTTTAATCGTAGATACCTAAGTTTAGGAACTACCCTTTCGGTGTGTACTTAAATTAGGAAACTGTTATAATGTAACTTTTGACTAGGAACATTCTTTTATATCAGTGTTTAATCCGTTGCGGATTAACCTTTATATTCTTGAACACTAAAGTGTTTCATTATATAAAGATGATATTAAGATAAACACATTAGATGTAGATAACAGTATTTTTATTTTGAATATAAATAAAATCTCAAACATATGAATATTTCGTGACCTTACGGATGTGGCATCGCGTTATGGTTATGTGTCTTTTGAAACACAAATCAGAAACCTTTTAAAGTTTCGACACGAAATAGACAAACAGATCGGCTATAGTATTATACCTTCACGGTAAGATCGAGATGGAAAATACCTAAGTAGTAAGTTTCTCGAGGACTCCTCACGAAACACGTCAATATGACGGTGTGTCCGAACAGGATAAACTGAATTTTGTTAGACATGATAAGGTTAATCATGAGTCGCTCTGAGCTACCATTTCCTTCAACGGATAAGTATTAACAGTGCAAAACTTATTTAGAATAAGGTTCCATTAAAAAAATCTGTTTGACAGATTAAATATTAGATATGAACGGGAAAGAAACCGGGTTTCTCATTCCTAAGAATTTGGGTATGCTGGGCATATGTTTGGATGATACCAAACTGGAACACAAATAGGATAAATGCCAAATTGTATAGTTATCCTAGGGATACCAAAGTATAGTACTTATACAACTCACTAAGAGAACAATGTGATTGTTGCTGCTCACCATGCTGTTTTCCTGAGAGGAATACCAAAATGCAGTGGTAAGTGGGAGGATAGTAAAACTCGATGAAATCGGAGTGATACTGTTCAAGGCACCAAGTCCTTAATGGAACACATATAGTTCATCAAGGATGAAACTATACCATTAACCAACAAATACACAAGAACCAACGTTCTAAGCTAGGCTTTTAACAGAAAGGTATCGTTATCAACATTGTGTTGATTACGATTCAACCTTTTACCTGTTGTGCATATGAATAGTGCTTGCTAAGGTTGCATATTTCATTTATGAAATATGTCAGCTGAATGGAAAATTGTTTTCCTGAAAAGGAAACCTTTTGGAGGATGTTTAGAACATCCTGACGGTTTTGTCGTACCAAAACTAGCAAACAAGGTTTGCAGGTTATTCGATCCATGCTTGGATTGAAGCAAGCATAAATTCATGGAATTATCGTTTTGATGTAATCATAATGGTATATGATTTAATTCAAAACAAATGATTCTTGTGTATATTAGAGGGTTAGTGGGAGCGCACTGACAATGGCAGTCCTATAACATTATTGATAATATGACACTTCTTGGAAATGATATTCCCATAAAACGATCGGCGAAAGCTTGACTTTTAACAAATTCTCCGTAGAATTCTTGGAAGTAACAACCTTTATTCAAGGAATAAAGATCTACTGGGATAGATTTAAAGTTGTTAACACTCTCCGAGAAATTGTACATTGTAAAATGTACCCGACCTAGTGTCTCATACGCTTTGAGCATATGGATTCACAAACAGGCCAATCCAAATGATGGTCACTGGATTGATGTTAAGAACATCCGTTAGTATCTTAGAGAACTAAGGATGATGTCTTAATCTATGAAGAAGGAGAACTTGAAGTGACTGGGATCACTGTTGCAAGTTTCCATAACCGATAAAACAACGGTACTATAAAGTTTGAATAACGGTACAGTAAGTTGGAAATCTTCCAAGCAAGATACTGTTACTGAATAAACAACAAATGCGGGTTATTGCTGCAGCAGAGGCAACAATAGAAGCTATTTGGGTCGATAACAAATCTAATTAGATTAGATATAGTTCTGATAGCAGCTGAGCTAGGCGTCAGCACAGGCTAAAGAATTAATGGTCTCATCAACGATCCAGATATATACTTCGATATTCATCTGATTCGTTCGGATCATACATCATGGCGATGTGATGATCGAATAAATCGCATCAGACGATAATCATGCAAATCCACTGACGAAAATCTTTCCTCAGAAATTTGAGCCAACCGTACATAGTTCGGGTGTTCGACACTCGAGTGACTGGCTATAGGCCAAGTGGGAGATTGTTGGATAATATGACCCATAGCGTCACTATTTGTACAGATCATGGTGTTGTTGTACAAATTAACTATGTGACAAAGGAGATTGCTCTCTTATCATTTGTGATTAGATCACCATAGATATATAAATGATAGGAGGTCCTTATGATTAGTTCCTGGATTGAGATGATATGAGACAGTATCAGTCCACGAAGGATTAATCATTAAATATCCCTAGTCAGAGTATTATCGAGATTGGACATCGATAATGCGTAAAAGACTAGTATTGCACTTGTGCACGTTGTGAGGGCATAACGGCATAGTTCTCATATATTTAAGTATTGGATACTTATGCAAGTGCGATAGGAGGTTGTGTTTTACCGATGGTACGGGAAACAGCTTCGCTCTGGATAGACCCCCTCGGAATCCCATTGGTAGTATGACTGTGTGTTTATGGGAGTCCGACATCAGGGTAGGTGTATTTGGTCTTAACCTGAGACTTGCACCGCTAATGCTTACGCAATCAATATACTTTAGTTGAGGTCGTCCAGGGCTTTAAACGGTTCTGTGTACGCCAATGCTGGGTATATTGAGAATCGTAGAGTATTGGGTGTGATGTCAAGACGGAAGTATCACTTCAGTCATAGTGAAGATGATGTCACGTAGGATACGGTATTAGTACTCTCAAATGCTATAGCTATCGGGGTATTATGACAAGGTCATGTATATCCGATTATAGAGACTAAGTACCAGACATCCGACATGTGTTTCGTACGGGGCAGACACAATACCAGCCCCAGGCCTAGCACGTGACCATCCGATACTGGATCGACATACACGATACTACATATACTACGCCTGATACAGATTTATATATTCCTATAAGAATATTTCCGGAGAATTGGGTAGGCATGGCGCTTTGCTAGAAGCCAACCTTGTCTTGTGAATCGGTAAAACGTGGTACTAGGTACGCACGTATTCGGATATTCCGATAACCAGATTTACTGCCAACATATCCGGGGATCTCATGGGTCGCTTCCCGATGATTCACCGATGATGTATGACTCGCACTATAAATTAATCTGGGATTAATTCGATTAGAGAGAAATTTAATCTAGGATTAATTCGATGAGAGAGAAAATTAATCTGGGATTAATTACGGAGATATTTTATCTAGGATAAAAATTATTTAGAGAGAGAATGATTAATTTGGAATTAATCAATAAAATAATATATTTGATATATTAGCGGAAATTGGATTTCGACGTAAAGTTAAAATTGGATTTTAATTTCGGGCAAGCGAATTAATTTGGAATTAATTTGCGAGCGACTTTATAATTTTGCGAGGCATTATTATTTACGTCGCAACGGTAAATTCGTTAATTCGGAATTAACGGAACCGAACCCGAGCTTCGTCGCGTTGCCGCAATTACCAATTAATATTTAGAATATTTTAGTGGTAGGACCACTACACTAGTATTATTATATAATACATGTGATTGGTGTAATAGTTAGTGGGGCTTTATTAATTTGATTGTTTAAAGCCAAATTGGTGTATATGATTTATCTATTACACTAATTAAACCACTTCCTATTACTCTACCTAATGCTCACGTGAAAGAGCAACATTTTATCTCTCTCTTTTGGCTAGTGTTAGCCAACTCACCACTCCATCACTTTGCTCCCCCTCACGCACCCAAAGTGGGCAATTTGCTTCTCCACTAAAACGCCCAAGGTGGGCAAATAATTGTTTATTTTATGGCACTCTACACTGCCAAGTAAACAAAGAGAAGTGAAAGCAAATGAGTTAGTGGGTTTTGGTGTTCATTAATTTTATATGACAATAAACAAAGGTGAGTGGATTCTTTTGATCATTATTGTTTATTCTTTAAGGCAATTGTTGCTTCATGATTACATATCATTCACGCCCAAATGGTGCTGAATAATTGATCTCTCTCTCTCGCACAAGTAGGGCAGTTTTGTTGCTTAACTTTTGCTTACTGCCGTGAGCATAACAAGAAGCAAGAAACATGAATGAAGTGATCAATAGGTAATTAATTGTGTGGCACAATTGAAGCCTATTATTGCTCACTCTTACACGCCCAAGAGGGGCTATTTTCTCTCCATGGCATTAGCTTACTGCCGTGAGCTTTGGAAGCAATTAGGAATGATTTTTATGGTAAAAATCAAGGTGCTAGCACACTTAGGAGGCATACGAAGGTGATAGGGAAACGCACCCACGAGCCGGGAATCGTTTGACGAAGCTTGGAGCTTCAAATCATGGATCAAAACCGAATTTGGAGGAGACCAAATCAGCCACTGCCGAGCAGTCCAAGGAGGGGAGAAAATGTTTTGTTCGTCTCTGCATCGCACAACCGCTTGATGTAAGTATTTCGCAACTTCGTTGATATGTATTCACATGTTTTTTCATGCTAATATGGATCTTGGACCTCATTAGAAATTCAACAATTTTATCCATTCCGCCATTTATCTTTACTTACGTTGTTGTTTTTATTTGTGATGATATTGTGTGCATGGGTAAATCCAGTTGGATTGAAGTCCCGCCTCCATTTTGAGGGATAAAAGCTAAGGGCTACATTTGCCACGACGTTTAAGCCGCGCCGGACGAAGTATGTTGGTTGAAGTGAGATATGCTCAACCGAGCATACAAGGTCTATATTGTTGTCTTTTCTTTTATGCATTATGATGTAATGCGCAGTGGGCTAACTAGGTGTATTAAAGGTCCCTATTTGAGAGAAATGAGCTAAAGGCTACCTTTACCACATGTTTTGCCGCACCTTTATTATGTCATTTACCATTTGCATACCATGCTTATTTACTCATGCTTACATTCTAGTGCGCATGGGCTAACTAGGGTGGATTCAAGGTCCTCTATTCGAGGGAAAATGCCTAAAGGCTACCTTTAACTGATGTTTGTGTTGCCGCGCCGGATGTGGTACACTGATTGAATGGGAATGAATTTCAATCGGACACCACACGGGGTCCTATATTGTGCATTTTGCTTATCTATGGATGGGTTTGCGTTGTCTATCATGCATCAGGTCTTGTCCCGTTCGAACGCGTTCTCGAACGCTATACGAACGCGAACCTTCGGTTTACCGTTCGAACGCGTGTTATGAATGCTACTCGAACGTGCATGTGTTTAGTTTGTTTTATCATGCATCAGGTCTTATCCCATTCGAATTGCGTTCTCGAACGCTAAAACGAACGCGAACCTTCTGTTTACCATTCGAACGTGTTTACGAACGCTACTCGAAACGCGTATGTGTTTTTCTTTGTTTTATCATGCATCAGGTCTTGTCCCGTCCGAAAGCAATTCTCGAATGCTATACGAATGCGAACCTTCTGTTTACCGTTCGAACGTGGTTACCCAACGCTACTACTACTCGAATGCATACGTATTTTCTTTTTTTTATCATGCATCATGGTCAGGTCCCGTTCGAACGTGTTTTCAAATTCTATACGAACGTGAACCTTCTGTTTACCGCTCGAACGTGTTTACGAACGCTACTCGAACGTTCATTCGTTTTGTTTACATGCATCAGGTCTTGTCCTGTTCGTAGCGCTTCTCGAACGCTATATGAACGCAAACCTTCTGTTTACCGTTCGAACGCATTTTCAACAAACGCTACAAACGAACGCACATGCACTGAACTGATTTCCTTTTCATTTTCATGCATAATTGCTTCCTGGGTGATTTCTCTTGTATTATGTAATTAATCATGCCATTTCCATTATTGACACTTTTACTATTATCATCTATTTGTAGTCCCGCATTTATCTATTTGATGTGTTCGTGAGATGGTATTCAGCATGATTAGTTCGTTATTATGGTACTTGGTTCTTAAGCATGATTTAGCCGTTAGTGTACGTTATTCCTCTATGCATGATTTGGTTATCTTCTTCTTTCGCAATAGGCTTTCATTTACGTTTACGATTAAGTTTTTATTTATTTTTCGTGTTTGATGATTCCACATGTTCATGAGATTATTGTGGATATCATCTGTTTGTTTTCCGCTATAATGATTTTATTTTATACATGCGAATTTAGGAATAGATTATCCTTGAAATATATGTTGCTTAGGCTTGGTTAGATTATTGCACAAATCATATCATTACAAGTGGCATAAGTCAAGGGACCATTCCCGAACCCAACGTTTTTGTATTTCCCTTGCGAGGGGTGAGTGCGGCCTTTAATCATTTTCCCGGTCACACCCCGGGTGGCGACTCCATGTATTTCCCCGGTTTAGTTCCTCCGCAGGCTACTCCGTACTCCCGACCGGGCCGCGAGCCTGGAACAACGTCGCCGATTTCTGTGTCCTACACCATGGAGGTTCATTGAATGAGAAAAAATTTTCACACTTTAGATACCAAGCATAACCCGACTTTGTAGTGTATGGAATAGGGTATTTTGGTAATTTGGTCATTTTTATCAATTTAAATAATAATAAGCCTTAAGTTTTGGTAGTATGGAATAAGGGTATTTTGGTAATTTGGTCATTTTTAATCATTTAATCCGATGAAGTATTATGAATAATCTGTATTCATTCATAACATGTTGCCCCAATACTCACGAGTACACTTCATATTGTGGGACTCTCTAAGTTTAGGTTTATCAGTCACGAAATCCAATTCGTGTCCTTAATTCATCCACTAATGAATTATGACGACCACATATAATCTCGCTAACTATGCAAGTCGAGGTTATTGCATACGTATAATCCCTCCGTCACAGGCTATCCATATTATACCTTGGATATAGATAAGAACGTCAAATCCTTATGGTATAATATAGTTGACTTTCAAATTTATGATCTCTAAATAACACTCGGAACTCACTTCCGAAGTTATACCTGTTGGACAATTATGACCCATAGCATCACTATTTGTACAGATCATTGTGTTGTTGTACAAATTAAATATGTGACAAAGGAGATTGCACCCTTATCATTTGTGATTAGATCACCTAGATGTATAAATGTTATGAGGTCCATATGATTTGTTCCTGGACTGAGAATGATATGAGACAGTATCAGTCCACGAATGATAAATCATTAAATATCCCTAGTCAGAGTTTTATCGAGATTGGACATCGATAAATACGTAAAACACTAGTATTACACTTGTGCGCGTTGTGAGGGCACAACATCATAGTTCTCATATATTGGGTATAGGATACTTATGCAAGGTAATATGAGGTTGTGTTTCACCGATGGTACGGGAAACAGCTTCACTCTGGATGACCTCTTCGGAATTCCATTGGTAGTATGACTATGTGTCTATGGAAGTCCGAAATCAGGGTAGGTGTATTTGGTCTTAACCGAGACTTGCACCGCTAATACTTTGCGACAATCAATATACTTGGTTGAGGTCGTCCAGGGCTTTAACAGGTTCTGTGTACGCCAATACTGGGTATATTGAGAATCGTAGTGTGTTGGGTGTGATGTCAAGACGGAAGTGTCACTCCAGTCATATGGAGTTGATGGTCACGTAGGATACGGTACTGGTTCTCTTAAGTACTGCAGTGATCGGGATAATATGACTAGGTCATAGTTATCCGATATAGAGACTAGTTACCACATATCTGACACGTGCTTCGTACGGGACAGACACAATTCGAGCCCCAGGCCTAGCACGTGATCATCCGATACTGGATCGTAATACGCAATACCACGTATACTACGCCTAATATAGATCGCTTATTCCTGTATGCATGTTTCTGGAGAATTGGGTAGGCATGGCGCTTTGCTAGAAGCCAACCCTGTCTTGTGAATCGGTGTAAACGTAGTACGAGGTACTTACGTGTTCGGATAGTCCGACGACACGATTTATTGCCAACATATCCAAATATCTCATGGGTCGCTCCCCGAAGATTCATCGATGACGTATGACTCGCACTTTAATTAATCTGGATTAATTTAATGAGAGAGAAAATTAATCTGGGATTAATTGCGGAGATATTTTATCTGAGATAAAATATCAATTAAAGAGAGAGAAAGATTAATTTGGAATTAATCGATAAAATAATATATTTGATATATTATAAGAAATTGGATTTCGACGCGAAATTAAAATTAGATTTTAATTCGGGCGAACGAATTAATTTAGATTTAATTCGTTAGCGACGTGAATAGTGATTTTGCTAGGCGTAATCATTTAATTACGACGCAACGAAAAATTCATTAATTTGGAATTAGCGAACCCGAGCCCGGGATAATTTGCGAGCGCATTCGCATTTCGAATTCGAGTGCGGCACGGAAGTCAAATCAAGCGTCAAATCATTAGTCACATCAAGCGTCAAATCACATGTCACTTTGAGTGATGTGACATTTGAGAGATTGATGTGAGTTGATTTGAGATGATGGCAAGGCATTTAATGCTTTCTTTGAAAATTAAAAAAGTGGTATATGTTTTATTAATTTTGGAAATTATAAAACCTAATACAATTTTTTCATTTCCCACTCATTCTCTCTCTTTCATTTTCAGTATTGGCTTTTGGAGCCAAAACCCATCTTCATCTCTCTCACGGTCTCAAGACCGATTTCTTCTTCTGGTTTCAGTTCACCGTGAAACACAAGGAGGAAAATGATGATTTGTGGTAAATCATCAAGTGCTAGCACACTCTAGGAAGCATACCAAGGTGTTAGGGCAGTGAGTTCGTGAGCTTGGAATCACCTTGTGAAGCTTGGAGCTTGGAGCTTCCATGGAGGACACCCATGGCCGATTCTTTGAGGAGGAAGACAAGCCACTGCCGAGCAGTCCACCATTTGCGCAGCCCACTATCGAGCTAGGAGAAGACAGTGCATTTTTTGTCTTCGGAGCATCCAACCGATCAATGTGAGTTTTTTCCGCACCTCCCTTGATGTGTATTCATATTGTTTCATGCTTAATCTGTGATCTTGGGACTTGATTTAAACTCAACAATGGTATCTTGAGCTATTGATTGCATGAAATTGATTTTAGGGCTAAAATTGGGCAAAACGAATTTGGGCATTATTTGATGAAATTGGATTGATGAATATGCTTAATTGATGTTAATTGATGATTGATTAGATCAATTTGAAGAAATTTGGTTTGGAACAAATTTTCCCCAATTTGGCTTATGTTGGCCGAAAATTAGAACCCTAAAATTGTCTTGGATTTTGATTTTTTGATTCATTGGATGAGTTAGAAATCATTAGGGGATATTGTTTTAATGTTTAATTTGGTTCAATTGGATTGAATTTGATTTGGGCATTATTTTCCCTCCTTGCCGAGAACTATAGGCATGAAAATTGGGTTTGATTTTGATCAAATTATGTTGGACATGATTCCATGATGATAAGCATGATTAATTGTACAAATTTGGTGTTTTGGAAATATTGATTTGGGTAATTAATAATGCTATGCACTTTGGTTAATTAGAATGTGAAATTTGGAATTTTATATTTTAATTAATTGGGCTTAAAATTGGATTTGGGCTTTTAAAGTTGTTATTGGGCTTGTTGGGCTTTGTTGTACAAAGTTGGGTTTAGGCGAAATTGGTTGGATCCAATTAGGCTCAAAACCGCATCCAAATGGCCCAAATGCGACTAATGAACATTTAAAGTTTAATTGGGCCTAATGGGCCAAAATGATTTTGGGCTTATGGGTAACTCTCGGATTGGATTTTGGTTATTCGGTTTGATCCGAGTTGACCAAAAGTCTACACGCCTTGAAGAAATTAATTAAAAGCCCATTGGACTTTAATTAAATTAAAATTGGATATTAATCGGGCTAAGAGACCCGTAACGATTAAATTTGGAATTTAAGTCGTAAAGGTTTATTTTATAAAGTGTAATATTTAATTTGGAAATAAATAGTGAATTAGAATTAAATGCGTATTAAATTGGATTTAATTATGTAATTTAATTTAATTTGAGAATTCGTACTTTGAGTACTTATTCGCAAAACAAGTTTGACTCGAACAAAATCAAATCGTTGTTTGAACACATTGGATGATCACTAATTATCAGATTAATTAATTTGATTAGATTGATTGATAACATGCTTGTGTGAATACATGGTTGTGATGCATGAATAATGTATATCGGATGGATATTAGTCGGTGGGGCAATTTTGGAAATTGTAATAAATTTGATTTATTAATTGGACCTGCGAGTCCAGCCTTATCTCCTATTTCTTTGTATTCTCTTCTCACCTATTCCCCTCAATAAATATGAGGTTTCTTTAGAAGTGTAGTGTAACAGGTAGAAGTAAATATATGTGCTAGCTGAAGAGGGAAAGAGAGAGATTTGATCTAGGATCAATGTAAATTATCCATCGGCATATCATTATTACTTTTACATACGCACTTTATTATGTGTTTAGAATGCATACTTAAGGGTGTATGTGATGAGACCTTAACAAAGATAATAAATTGGTTGCCAATTTGCACGCGAAAAACCCTCAAATAATATTAAGCGTCTTTCCTTCCATTGAGTGATTCTCACTCAAGATCTGAGACGGCATTGGTTTGTTGGCCAAAGTCAAGGCCTTTGTCTGTCGAAGATGTGTTTGAATCACGAAGGCTTTGTTCCATGTCAGTGTCTTGTCCAAGTTGTGGTTTGTTGGCCAAAGTCAAGACCACTTCTTGTCCATCGACATTGATTACGAAGCTTTCCATGGTCAATGGGTCACACTTGACTGGGATCACTAAGTTTGTTGTGCCAAGCCAAGGTTTAGTTGATTCAGAGGAAACAGGTTAGGTAATACATTGGATGTATTGGCATATATAAGATATATGTTTCGGACTTGGATGTCCCCCTATCGGATCTAGGAATTGGATTGGATCCAATTGATCTTAGAGATCTTCCTTGTTAATTATCATATAATTTGTTGGCCAAAGTCAAGATTGTGTGATATTTAACGGGATCCTAGCCCACTAGGAAACACGGTTTCCCGAGTACTCGACAGAGGGTTGGAGGCTCGCTGAAAAATAGTGGGAGGAAAGAATTGAATTTGCAATATTCGTTCAATTACTCGCCATACGCGCTCATTTCAAATATTTCGTCGATATCAATTAAATGTTAGTTGGACTAATATTTAAATTGTTGTTTTTTAAGCAGTTGGACTGTATTATAGTTGATTAAATAATTAGATTATAGTAATCAATATATTTGAATTAATTAATTTTGATTTACAGTTGATTTTATAATTGGATTATAGTAATCAATGTAATTGAGGTTAATTAATTTAAATTATATTTGATTATATAGTTGGACTATAATAATCAATATAATACATAGTACCACAAATCGTTGATTAAATAGTTGGACTATTAGAATCAAGATAAAATGAAAGATTAGCATTTAAAACATAATCCTAGGGAAAATGTATTTAAATGACTTAATTTTTCTAATGGGAATAATATTTCAGGATGGTCCTGGAAATATAATAAGTTAGTTTATTTGATAAAATAACAAAATAGGCCTAAGTCTGGAGTTAAGCAAATAAGTGGAACATTATATTTGGAATATTCATGTAATGATAACTTTAGTGCTTAATCCATTATACTTGTCATATAGACTCCTTAATTTCTTTATCAGAACTAAGGATTAGATTCTTAAAGTTGTAGGTTCTATATCAAGGTCCCAAGATCAAACAAGACATGAAATCATGTGTGAATACATCAAAGGAGGTAGCGGAATACTCACATCGATCGGTTGAGACGATTTGAAGACGAATGAAGCCAAAACCCACTACCTTGCTCACGCCACTGTGCAGATTTGCTCACTGATTTGAGATAATTCGGGTCTCATTTCGAAGCTCCAAACTCTGTCGGATGAGTCCCTCCTCATGGGTGAACCTCTCTAACACCTTCGCAATAGTCGTAAGTGTGCTAGCACTTGCGTTTTCACCATGAAAACCACTCATTCCTTCCCTAAAGCTAACGCCTGAACTGGTATGAAACATTGAGTTTTCTTTCATTTTGGCGTGAAGAGAACAAGGGAGAGAGAGGTGAAAAAGTGAAGAATTTTCAACATTACCTAATAAAATGTCTTATATATTTTCCTAGAAAATATGCTAAAAACCATTACCAAAATAATACATCTAATAAATTAAATGGTAAAAGTCATTAGCTAGTCACTATTTCACTACTTACATCCTATTCAAATGTCACTTTAATAAAGTGATTTGATGTGTGTCTTTCACTCAATCCATCAATCAAATCAATCAATCAATCAATCACCAAAGTGACTTTTGATTTTTTGATTTGACGCTTGATGTGACGATTGATTTGACGCTTGATGTGACTTGCGTCGCCGCACTCAAATTCGAAATACGAATGCGCTCTCGCAATCACACTCGGCTCGAGTTCGCTAATTCTCAATTAGCGAATTTTTCGTTGCGTCGTAATTAAATGATTACGCCTAGCGAATTCACTATTCACGTCGCTAACGAATTAATTCTAAATTAATTCGTTCGCCCGAATTAAAATCTAATTTTAATTCCGCGTCGAATCTAATTTCGTTTAATATATCGAATATATTAATTTACGATTAATCCAAATTAATCAATCTCTCTCTCTAGACGATATTTTATCCCAGATAAAATATCTCCGTAATAATCCTAGATTAATTTTCTCTTTCTTCTATATAATCCCATATTATTAATGAGTGCGAGTTATGCGTCATCGGTGCATTATCGGGAAGCGACCAATGAGATCCCCGGATACGTTGGTAGTAAATACGGTCGTCGGATGTATCCAATCACGTACGTACCAAGTATTACGTTCTACCGATTTACGAGACAAGGTCGGCTCCTAGCAAACACGATGTCTACCAAATTCTCCGGTCATATTTATCTAAGAATACTAAGATCTGTATCAAGCGTAATATACCATTGTATTGTGTGTATCGGTCCAGTATCGGATGGTCACGTGCTAGGGCTGGCTGCGGATAAGTGTCTGCCCCACCGAAGACATGTCGGATGTCTGGTACATAGTCTCTATAATCGGATATTCATGACCTGGTCACAATATCCCGATGATGGATGCGCCATCACTCAAGAGCACTAGTATCGTATCCTGCGTGACATCATCTCCACTATGACTGAAGTGATACTTCCATCTTGACATCACACCCAATACACTACGACTCTCTGATAAACCCAGAAGTGGTGTACGCAGAACCAGTTAAAGCCCTGTACCACCAAGACCAAAGTCTACCGATTATCGCAAGTATTAGCGATGTAAGTCTCAGTTTAGGACTATACACACCTACCTTGATTTCGGCCTCCCATAGACACATAGTCATAATACCAATTGGATTCCGAGGGGTCTATCCAGATCGAAGCTGTTTCCCGTACATCGGTGAAACACGACCTCCTATCGCACTTGCATAAGTATCCAATAATATATATATGAGAACTATGCCGTTGTGCCCTCACAACGCGCACAAGTGCAATACTAGCCTATCCGCATATCGATGTCCAGTCTCGATAATACTCCGGCTAGGGATATTTAATGATTAATCCTTCGTGGACTGATATTGTCTCATATCATTCTCAATCCAGGAACTAATCATATGGACCTCTCTTCATTTATATATCTATGGTGATCTAATCACAAATGATGAGAGTGCAATTTCTTTGTCACATAGTTAATTTGCTACAACAACACAATGTTCTGTGCAAATAGTGACGCTATGGGTCATTTTGTCCAACAATCTCCCACTTGGCACGTAGCGAGTCACTCAAGTGTCCCACACCCGAACTAAGTACGGTTCGCTCAAATTGCTGAGAAAAGGTTTTCGTCAGCGGATTTGCTTGATTATCGTCTGACGCGATTTACACGATCATCACATCGCCACGATGTATGATCCGAACGAATCAGATGAATATAGAAGTATATATCTGGATCGTCGATGAGACCTTCAATTCCTTAGCCTGTGCTGACACCTAGCTCAGCTGCTAACAGAACTATATCTAATCTAATTAGATTTATTTTCGATCCAAATGGCTTCTATTGCTGCCTCAGCTGCAGCAATAATCCGCATATGTTGTTTATTCGGCAACATTTATCTTGCTCGGAATATTTCCAGCTCACTGTCCCAGTGTTCAAATTTTATAATACTGTAGTATTTAATCGTTTGGAAACTTGCTGCGGTGATCCCAGTGATTTCAAGTTCTCCTTCTCCATAGTTTAAGATAGCTTCTTTAGTTCTCAGAGATACTAACAGATGTTCTTAATTTCAATCCAGTGACTATCACTTGGATTGACCTGATCGTGACTCTATATGCTCGAAGCGTATGAGACACCAAATCAAGTACATTTTAAAGGTACAATTCCCAGAGAGTGTTAATAACTCTAAATCTATCCCAGTAGATTTTTATTCCTTGAATAAAGGTTGTTACTCCCCAGAATTCTACGGAGAATTTCTATGAAATCCAAGATTTCACAATAGCTTTATGGGAATATACTTGTCAGTGCGCTCTCCCACTAACCTCCTTATATACATAAGAATTATTTCGTTTTGAGTCAAATCATAAACCATTATGATTATTTCAAAACGACAGTTCCAAGAACCTTATGCTTGCATTAATCCAAACATGGATCGAATAACCCGCAAACCTGTTTGTCGGTTATACAAAATCGTCAGGATGTTGTAAACATCCTCCAAAAGGTTCATTTTCAGGAAAGCGATTTTGATCTATAACTGACACATTTCATAAATGAAAACGCAGTTATCAACAAGCATCTTCAATAATGGATTTACCATGGCAACAGGTAAAAGGTTGAACCGTTATTAACACAATTTGATAACGATACCTTTCCGTCAAAAGCCCAGCTTTGTACGTTGGTATGTTGCCTTCCATGTATGTCTTCCTTGAAGACGTTTAATGCACCAATAGGCACAATGCCTTGTGGTACAACAACTAGTATCCAAAATAATTGTTATACATGGAATCCATTTCGGACTCATGGCACTTTGCCGTAATAAGGAGTCGATACCTCATATCACTTCCTCAAAACGTAGTCGGATAGTACACCTCCATAAGATTGACATCTTTATGGGGTGAGATCAGAAACCCATACCCTAGGTTGTTTTCTGACTCTATCCGATCTACTAGTTTCTTGTGTATTTGAAGATTAATGGTATAGATTCATCATAGATGAACTATTTGTGTTCCATTAAGGACTTCGTGCCTTGAACAGTATTACTCCGATTTTCATCGAGTATCACTATCCTCCCACTGACCACTGCATATCGGTATTCCTCTCAGGAAAAACCGCATGGTGAGCAACAATCATATTGTTCTCATGTGAGATTTATAAGTACTATACTTATGGTTTCCCTTAGGATAACCTACATTGGCACTTATCCAATTTGGGTTCTAGTTTGGTATCATCCAAACTTTATGCCTGGCATACCCAAATTATCAGGAATGAGAAACCCCGTTTCTTTCTGTTTATATCCTATATGATATCTGTCAAACAGATTTTCATTGAACCTTATTCTAAATAAGTTTTTTTACACTGTTAATACATATCCTGTTGAAGGAAATGATAGCTCAGAGTGACTCGTGATAAACCTTATCATGTCTAACAAAATTCGGTTTTAGTTTGGACAAACCGTCAAACAAGACGTGTCTCGGGAGGAGTCCTCATCTGAAAGAATACTGTACTCTTTCATGTATTTATGAAACTTACTGCTTAAGTATTTTCCATTACGATCTTACCGTGACGGCATAATACTATAGTCGATCTGTTTATCTACTTCGTGTCGAAACTCTAAAAGTTCCCGATTTATGTTCTTCAAAAGAAACATATAACTATAATGTGATTCCACATCCGTTAAGGTCACGAAATATTCATGTTCACATCTAGCCTAGCTAGATATGGGCCCACTTACTTCACCATGAATATGGCTAACAGATCGGTGGCCTTTTTACTATTACCAAGTAAATAGTATTTTAGGTATTTTACCTAATAAACTAGATTCGCAGACCTTATTTGAATAGTCAAATCAGTCCTAGTACCCACTCTTCAAAAGTGTGGATATACGAGTCTTGTTTAATTGTGTCCTGGACACAATGCCACAAATAAGTCTCTATTGATCAAATCATTTGAGCTATTTATTTGTCATTTTATATGTTTGAGATTTTTTATTATATTCAAAATATAAATTCTGTTATTTACATCTAATGTATTTATCTCAGTATCATCTTTATATAATAAAACACTTAGTGTTCTATAATATAAAGGTTTTATCCAGAATGGATTAAACACTGATATAAAGATAATGTCTCTAGTCGAACTAGTTACATTATAATAGTTCCCAATTAAGTACATACCCAAAGGGTAGTTCCTAAACTTAGGTATCTACGGTCGAAACAGCGACTTTCGTCCGTTTCCTTGATTCGCAGAGAAATCTCGGCTTGAAGTCAGTATCCAGCTCATAGCGGATTCTGAACATCAATACATATATTTTATGTACCACACTAAGTATTTAAATCCAATTTCAATACTAGTAGTGAACATAACTTTGACAAATATTTTTAAAGTTAGAGCCTCGCCCTTTCTTTAATTCATTCGTGTCTTCCATATCCAAATGGTAGTCACTTTGGGATATGTCAATTATCTTTTCAATATTTCACAAACCTTTGGCCAAGCCTTGGGTTTTAGAATATCGAAATTATGTGCACCTTGTGCAATTTGCCCAATTGCATACTTTGACTTTTCACCTCTAGAATAGTCAATTAATTCTCCAAGAATTATTAATTGCAACTTAATACTTTCTTGATTTTAATAATCCAACTATTTAATCAATTTTAATAAGGTACTATTTATAATGATTACAATAATCCAATTATTTAATCAACTATAATTTTAATATTGATTACTATAATCCAATTATAAAATCAACTATCATTTTAATTCAATTATATTGATTACTATAATCCAATTATAAAATCAACTATATATCGAATGAGTTTGTATATAGTCCAACTATATATATATATAAAACAACATAAAATATTAGTCCAACTAATACTTTTGATTAATATGACGAGTAAAATATAGATGAGCGCGTTTAGCGAGTATTCGACGAATGTTGCAAATTCAATACTTGCCTCCCACTATTTTTCGTCGAGCCTCTAACCCTCTGTCGAGTACTCGAGAAACCGTGTTTCCTAGTGGGCTAGGATCCCGTTAAATGTCACACAATCTTGACTTTGGCCAACAAATTGTATGATAATTAACTAGGTAGATCTCGAAGATCAATTGGATCTCATCCAACTCCTAGATCCAGTAGGTGGACATCCAAGTCCCAAACATATATCTAATATATGCCTATATATCGAATATATACCCTAACCTTTTTCCTCTGAATCAACTAGGCCATGGCTTTGGTACAACAAACCTAGTGATCCCAGTCAAGCGCGGACCCATTGACATGGAAGCTTCGTAATCAATGTCGATGGACAAGATGTGGTCTTGACTTTGGCCAACAAACCACAACTTGGACACGACACCGATATGGAACAAAGCCTCGTGATTAAAACACATCTTCGACGGACAAGGGCTTGACTTTGGCCAACAACCCTGCCAATCTCGGATCTTGAGCAAGAATCACTCAATGGAAGGAAAATAAACGCTTGATATTTATTGAGGGATTTTCGCGTGCAAATTGGCTACCAATTTAATTATCTTTGTTAAGGTTTCATCATCATACACCCTTAAACATGCATTCTAAATACATAATAAAGCGAGTATGAAAATAAATAATAATGATATGCGGATGGATACTTTACACATTGATCCTAGATCAAATCTCTCCCTTTCTCACTCAAGCTAGCACTTGTATTACTTCTACCCGTTACACTACACTTCTAAAGAAAACTCATTTACATGAAGGGGAATAGGTGAGAAGAGAATACAAAGAGAATGAAGGTGATAAGGCTGGACACGCAGGTCCAATTTAATAAATCGAATTTATTACAACAATTTCTAAAATTGCCCACCCATCTAATATCCATCCGATATACATTATTCATTCAACACAACCACGTATTCACACACATAAGCATGCTATCAATCAATCTAATCAAATTAATTAATCTGATAATTAAGTGATCATCCAATGTTAAAACAACGATTTGATTTTGTTCGAGTCAAACTCGTTTTTGCGAATAAGTACTTAAAGTACGAATTCATGAATTAAATTAAACTACATTATTAAATCTAATTTAACATGTATTTAGTACTAATTCACTATTCAATTCCAAATTAAATATTGCACTTTATTTAATAAACCCTTTTCGACTTAAATTCCAAATTTAATCGCTACGGGTCAAAAAGCCCCGAATGAAGTCCAACGTCAATTCAATTCAAGTCCAATGGGATTTTAATTAATTTCTTTAAGGCATGGGCTTCGGCAACCAAAGCCCAATCAAGGAGTAACCCCTTAAGCCTAGAAATCAATTTAGGCCCATTAGGTCCAATTGAACTTTAAAGGTTCATTAAGTCGCATTTGGGCTTAACGGAAGTGGTTTTGGGCCCAATTGGATCCAATACATTTGGCCTAAACCCAACTTGATAAAATCAAGCCCAATAAGCCCAATTACAACATTAAAGTCCAATTTCCAAAATTAGGCCCAATTAATTAAATATACAAAATCCAATTTCATATTCAATTAACCTAAAGTGCATTTCATGATTAATCAACCAAATCAATATTTCCAAAACATGAAATTAGTCCAATTAATCATGTTCAATTCATTATTATATGTCCAACACACAAATTGAAAAATCAAACCCATTACATGCTTTTAATGCTCTCGACCAAAGGAGGGATTTTGTGTCCGATTCGGTTTTGATCCAATCGAACCCACAATCGACATCAAATCACCATCCAATTTGATTTCATACATCCAATGTCACAAAATCAAAATTATCAAGACATTAGGGCAATCAAACCATTCGGCCAACATAGAATTTTTGGGGTTTTTGTCCAATTCGAAATCCAATCCAATTCGATTCAAAATAACATCAACCTAAATGATTCTAACTCATCAAATGAATTAAAAATCAAAAATTTCCAAGAATCCAAAATCATCCACACATTCGGCCAAGGTCAAATATTTGGGGAAAATAATTCCAAATCATTTTTCAACAAATTGGTCCAACCAAAATGAAAATAGACATGTTATAAGCATACTCAAACAATCAATTTATTCAAATCATGCTCAACACACATTTACCCAAATTTTCAGCCCTACAATTTCATGCTTGAACCTTTAGCTCTTGATGCCATTGTAGGTTTTATATCAAGGTCCCAAGATCAAACAAGACATGAAATCATGTGTGAATACATCAAAAGAGGTAGCGGAATACTCACATCGATCGGTTGAGACGATTTGAAGATGAATGAAGCCAAAACCCACTGCCTTGCTCACGCCACTGTGCAGATTTGCTCACTGATTTGAGATAATTCGGGTCTCATTTCGAAGCTCCAAACTCCGTCGGATGAGTCCCTCCTCATGGGTGAACCTCCGTCACACTTTCGCAATAGTCGTAAGTGTGCTAGCACTTGCGTTTTCACCATGAAAACCACTCATTCCTTCCCTAAAGCTCACGTCTGAACTGGTATGAAAACATTGAGTTTTCTTTCATTTTGGCGTGAAGAAGAGCAAAGGGAGAGAGAGGTTAAAAAGTGAAGACTTTTCAACATTTACCTAATAAAATGTCTTATATATTTTCCTAGAAAATATGCTAAAAACCATTTACCAAAATAATACATCTAATAAATTAAATGGTAAAAGTCTTTAGCTAGTCACTATTTCACCTACTTACATCACTATTCAAATGTCACTTTAATAAAGTGATTTGATGTGTGTCTTTCACTCAATCCATCAATCAATCAATCAATCAATCAATCACTCAAAGTGACTTTTGATTTGACACTTGATGTGACGATTGATTTGACGCTTGATGTGACTTGCGTCGCCGCACTCGAATTCGAAATACGAATGCGCTCGCAATCACACTCGGGCTCGGGTTCGCTAATTCTCAATTAGCGAATTTTCCGTTGCGTCGTAATTAAATGCTTACGCCTAGCGAATTCACTATTCACATCACTAACGAATTAATTCTAAATTAATTCGTTCATCCGAATTAAAATCTAATTTTAATTCCGCGTCGAAATCTAATTTCGTTTAATATATCGAATATATTAATTTACCGATTAATTCCAAATTAATCAATCTCTCTCTCTAGACGATATTTTATCCCAGATAAAATATCTCCGTAATTAATCCTAGATTAATTTTCTCTTTCTTCTATATAATCCCAGATTATTAATGAGTGCGAGTTATGCGTCATCGGTGCATTATCAGGAAGCGACCCATGAGATCCCCGGATACGTTGGTAGTAAATGTTGGATAATATGACTGATGAGCGGAAAATATATCAATATTTACCGCCCCTTTTACTTAATATTTTGTTTAGTTTCTCGGGTTTGATGAACGTTTTGATGTGTTTTAGTTTATTTTGCAGATAAAATAATATTGGGACTTAATGAATCATTTAGGATGAAATATGGGTCAAATAAGGGCAATTATTGGACTTGATATTTTAATTTTGGAGATTGGAAACTTGAAAGGGCGTTTTGACGAAGTGCAGTTTTGGAAATTCCAGTTTTGTGCATCTGTCGTATTTTGGGCATAACTTATTACTCAGATATCGGATTGAGCTGATTCAAGTTCCAGATTAAAGAAGACTCAAAGATCTACAACTTCGAAAGAGAAAATATTTTCGAATTCTGATGATTTCATGACCGAAATTGATGAACCATCCAGAAGTGTGTGGAGTGTAATTATTAAAAGTCATTATCAATCATTTTCAAAGCAAAATATTAATTAATTAATAATTAATAAAAATTATCAAATCAACACCAAACAAGATAAGCAATTAGTGGAGCAATTATGGATTTGGTGGAGTAATTAGTGGAGAAATTAATAATGGATTTGGTGGAGAATTTGATGGATGATTTGATGTTGGCAAAATTTTGCCTATAAATACCAAGCCATTTCATTTGTAAAATTCATACTTTCTTCTTTGAAATTCTTAATGAATAAATAAGAAGATTGTATGTAGTTTGTTTATTTTTAGTTTTCAGTAATTAATTTTCAGTTTCGCACTTTCTTTTCTTTACTTTTCAGTTTTTACTTACCGCAATTTACTTTTACGCACAGTACTTTTTTTTCTTTAATTTTTAGTTTTATTTTTTTCAGTAATGAGGAGGTAATTTCCCCAGCTAGGGTGAAAGGTATTCTTTTACTGTTACTATTTAGATTAATCTCCCTTAAAAATAATATATTCACTATTTAAAATACTGATTATAAAGGATACCGCTATATTGGTCGGTTGGCAATTCAATTTAATCTGGTTTAAACCTGACTAATCAAGGATACCGCCAGATTGGTCGGTTGGTAAATTTATTTTGGTACCGCCTTTATGGCTGGATTATGGACAAATATTACCGCCTATATGGCTGGTTGGACTTAATTTGACTTAATCAGGATACCGCCAGATTGGTCGGTTGGTAAAATAATATCACAAGTTTATATATTATTTTAAGGGAGATATCTAAATTAGTAGTAGTAAAAGTAATTCCGTTTACCTTAGCATTTTATTTTATTTTACTTTTCAGTTTTACTTTATGTCTTTTACTTTTCAGTATTTTTACTTTATGTCTTTTACTTTTAAGTTGTTACTAGCCCTAGTTATGTGTTAGTTATCTGGGGTTGTGATGAATTCTAATATCACCGGTTTATAAGGGGTTATTTTATAGTTTGGGTAATTTAAAGGTTTACTTATAAGTCTTAAGCTTAATGCTTCTTGTTGTCTGATCACCAATAAGATTGATGTGGTAAATCTAAAATGAACTAGACATAGGGATTTTAGGTTTCAGCCTTAGACTTAATAGCCCACGATCTTCCTTGAGGATAGATAACCCTTTAATAGATTTCCTTACAGGATAGGAATATACCTGTCGGGCGGGGGTAGCCATAATTGGAACTTACACTTAATGAATCCAGATAATTTGGTTGACAGACATATGGTTCAATTGGGTTAAACTGGGTATTTGTGTCTGACCATCGACAGAGGCTTTTGCATAATTTAGTGTTCCAGGTTAGTAAACTGATTTATTACACAAACATAAAATAACCACTTCATCTTTTAAATGATATTAGAATGATTCACAACCCTAGATCTTTGTGTCTTTTGTTATTTTCCTTAGTATTTTCTTTTGTCTTTTTATTTATTTATTTATTTAGCAAATCTACAATCAACCAAATCAATCAAGCAATCATTCTCTTCTCCCTCAATTAGATATTTATAAATAAATAGTATCAATAATTAATAACAACAGTAGAATTAAGTCCTCGTGGGATCGATATTTTTATACTACTTGAACGATACGTGCGCTTGCGTTATACGTGTGTGTTTACGCCGGTCAATGACCCATAACGTCACTATTTGTACAGATCACGGTGTTGTTGTACAAATTAACTAGTGACAAGGAAATTGCACTCTCATCATTTGTGATTAGATCACCATAGATATATAAATGAAGAGAGGTCCCTATGATTAGTTCCTGGATTGAGAATGATATGAGACAGTATCAGTCCACGAAGGATTAATCATTAAATATCCCTAGCCGGAGTATTATCGAGACGGGACATCGATAATGCGGAATAGGCTAGTATTGCACTTGTGCGCGTTGTGAGGGCACGACGGCATAGTTCTCATATATTTAAGTATTGATACTTATGCAAGTGCGATAGGAGGTTGTGTTTCACCGATTGTACGGGAAACAGCTTCGCTCTGGATAGACCCGTCCGAATCCCATTGGTATTATGACTATGTGTCTATGGGAGGCCGAAATCAGGGTAGGTGTGTATGGTCTTAACCTGAGACTTACATCGCTAATACTTACGATAATCGATAGACTTTGGTCTTGGTGGTACAGGGCTTTAACCGGTCTCTGCGTACACCACTTCTGGGTTTATCAGAGAGTCGTAGTGTATTGGGTGTGATGTCAAGACGGAAGTATCACTTCAGTCATATTGGAGATGATGTCACGCAGGATATGGTATTAGTGCTCTTAAGTGTTGGCGCAACCAATCAGGATATTGTGACCAGGTCATGAATATCCGATTATAGAGACTAGTTACCAGACATCCGACATGTGCTTCGGACGGGGCAGACACTTATCCAGCCCCAGCCCTAGCACGTGACTATTCGATACTGGCCGATATACACAATACTACGGTTATACTACGCTTGCTACAGATCTATATATATTCCTGTAAGAATATTTCTGGAGAATTGGGTAGGCATGGCGCTTTGCTTGAAGCCAACCTTGTCTTGTAAATCGGTATAAACGTAGTACGAGGTACTTACGTATTCGGATAATCCGACGACCGTATTTACTGCCAACATATCCGGAGATCTCATGGGTCGCTTCCTGAAGATTCACGATGATGTATAACTCGCACTTAATTAATCTGGGATTAATTAGAAGAGAGAGAAAATTAATCTGGGATTAATTGCGAAGATATTTATCTCGGATAAAATATCGTTAAAGAGAGAGAACGATTAATTTGGAATTAATCGATAAATTAATATATTCGATATATTATAACGAAATTAGATTTCGACGCGGAATTGAAATTAGATTTTAATTCGGGCGAATGAATTAATTTAGAATTAATTCGTTAGCGACGTGAATAGTGAATTCGTTAGGCGTAATCATTTAATTACGACGCGACGGAAAATTCGTTAATTTGGAATTAACGAACCCAAGCCCGAGAGTGATTGCGATTGGGCATGTAGCACGAGGTACACATCGTTTCGATATTCTAAGAACCCAAGGCTTGGCCTAAGGTTTCTGAAATATTGAAAGGATAATTGACATATCCCAAAGTGACTACCATTTGGATATGGCAGACACGAAGGAATTAAAGAAAGGGCGAGGCTCTAACTTTAAAAATATTTGTCTTAGTTATGTTCACAGCTAGTATTGAAATAGATTTTAAATACTTAGTGTCGTACATAAAATATATGTATTGATGTTCAGAATCTGCTTTGAGCAGGATACTGACTTCAAGCTGAGATTGCTCTGCGAATCGGAAACGGGACGAAAGTCGCTGTTTCGACCGTAGATACCTAAGTTTAGGAACTACCCTTTGGGTATATACTTAAATTAGGAACTGTTATAATGTAACTAGTTTGACTAGAGACATTATCTCTATATCAGTGTTTAATCCGTTGCGGATAAACCTTATATTATAGAACACTAAGTGTTTTATTATATAAAGATGATACTGAGATAAATACATTAGATATAAATAACAGAATTTATATTTTGAATATAATTAAAATCTCAAACATATAAAATGACAAATAAATAAGCTCAAATTGATTTGATCAATAGAGACTTATTTGTGGCATTGATGTCAGGGACACAATTATACAAAACTCGTATATCCACACTTTTGAAGAATGGGTACTAGGACTGATTTGACTATTCAAATAAAGTCTACGAATCTAGTTTATTAGGTAAAGTACCTAAAATACTATTTACTTGGTAATAGTATAATGGCCACCGACCTGTTAGCCCTATTCATGGTGAAGTAAGTGGGCCCATATCTAGCTAGGCTAGATGTGAACATGAATATTTCGTGACCCTAAAACGGATGTGGCATCACGTTATGGTTATGTGTTTCTTCTGAAGAACACAAATCGGAAACTTTTAGAGTTTCGACACGAAATAGACAAACAGATCGGCTATAGTATTATGCCGCCACGGTAAGACCGTATTGGAAAATACTTAAGCAGTAAGTTTCATATGTACTTGAAAGAGTATAGTATTCTTTCAAATGAGGACTCCTCCCGGAACACGTCAAAGTGACGGTGTGTCCGAACGGATTAACCGAATCATGTTAGACATGATAAGATTAATCAAGAGTCGCTCTGAGCAATTATTTCCTTCAACAGATAAGTTTTAACAGTGCAATAACTTATTTAGAATAAGGTTCCATATAAATCTGTTTGACAGATGTCATATAAGATATGAACAGGGAAGAAACAAGGTTTCTCATTCCTGATAATTTTGGTATGCCAGGCATAACGTTTGGATGATACCAAACTAAGGACCCAAATTGGATAAGTGCCAATATTGGTTATCCTAAGGGAAACCATAAGTATAGTACTTATAAATCTCACATGAGAACAATGTGATTGTTGCTCACCATGCGGTTTTTCCTGAGAGGAATACCGATATGCAGTGGTCAGTGGGAGGATAGTGATACTCGATGAAATCAGAGTAATACTGTTCAAGGCACAAGGTCCGTAATGGAACACAATAGTTCATCAATGATGAATCTGTACCATTAATCTTCGAATACACAAGAACTGAGTAGATCGGATAGAGTCAGAAAACAACCTAGGTTATGGGTTTCTGATCTAACCACATAAAGATGTCAATCTTATGAAGGTATATCCACCGACTACGTTTTGAGGAAGTGATACGAGGTATCGACTCCCTATTATGGCAAAGTGCCATGAATCCGAAATGGATTCCATGTATAACAACTAAAATGACTCCATAATGAAGGTATATCAAAATGAAATGATTCTTGTGTATATAAGGAGGTTAGTGGGAGAGCACTGATAATTAAATTCCCATAAAACAATCGGTGAAAGCTTGGCTTTCATAGAAATTCTCCGTAGAATTCTGGGGAGTAACAACCTTTATTCAAGGAATAAAGATCTACAGGGATAGATTTGGAGTTGTTAACACTCTGGAAATTGTACATTTAAAATGTACTTGTATTGGTGTCTCATACGCTTCGAGCATATGGAGTCACAATCGGGTCAATCCAAGTGATAGTCACTGGATTGAAGATTAAGAACATCTGTTAGTATCTGAGAGAACTAAAGATGCTGTCTTAAATTATGGAGTAGGAGAACTTGAAGTGACTAGGATCACTGTTGCAAGTTTCCAAACCGGTAAATACTGCGGTACTATAAAGTTTGAACACTGGGACAGTGAGCTGGAAATCTTCCGAGCAAGATAACTGTTGTCGAATAAACAACAAATGCGGATTATTGCTGCAGCTCAGGTAGCAATAGAAGCCATTTGGATCGAAAATAAATCTAATTAGATTAGATATAGTTCTTTTAGTAGCTGAGCTAGGCGTCAGCACAGGCTAAAGAATTAAAGGTCTCATCGACGATCCAGATATATACTTCTATATCATCTGATTCGTTCGGATCATACATCGTGATGATGTGATGATCGTGTAAATCGCATCAGACGATAATTAAGCAAATCCGCTGACGAAAACCTTTCCTCAGCAATTTGAGCGAACCGTTCATAGTTCGGGTGTGGGACACTCGAGTGACTGGCTATGTGCCAAGTGGGAGATTGTTGGATAATATGACCCATAGCGTCACTATTTGTACAGATCACGGTGTTGTTGTACAAATTAACTATGTAACAAGGAAATTGCACTCTCATCATTTGTGATTAGATCACCATAGATATATAAATGAAGAGAGGTCCCTATGATTAGTTCCTGGATTGAGAATGATATGAGACAGTATCAGTCCATGAAGGATTAATCATTAAATATCCCTAGCCGGAGTATTATCGAGACAGGACATCGATAATGCGGAATAGGCTAGTATTGCACTTGTGCGCGTTGTGAGGGCACGACGGCATAGTTCTCATATATTTAAGTATTGGATACTTATGCAAGTGCGATAGGAGGTTGTGTTTCACCGATTGTACGGGAAACAGCTTCGCTCTGGATAGACCCATCGGAATCCCATTGGTATTATGACTATGTGTCTATGGGAGGCCGAAATCATGGTAGGTGTGTATGGTCTTAACCTGAGACTTACATCGCTAATACTTACGATAATCGATAGACTTTGGGCTTGGTGGTACAGGGCTTTAACCGGTTCTGCGTACACCACTTATGGGTTTATCAGAGAGTCGTAGTGTATTGGGTGTGATGTCAAGACGGAAGTATCACTTCAGTCATATTGGAGATGATGTCACGCAGGATATGGTATTAGTGCTCTTAAGTGTTGCGCAACCAATCAGGATATTGTGACCAGGTCATGAATATCCGATTATAGAGACTAGTTACCAGACATCCGACATGTGCTTCGGACGGGGCAGACACTTATCCAGCCCCAGCCCTAGCACGTGACTATCCGATACTGGGCCGATATACACAATACTACGGTATACTACGCTTGATACAGATCTATATATATATTCCTGTAAGAATATTTCTGGAGAATTGGGTAGGCATGGCGCTTTGCTAGAAGCCAACCTTGTCTTGTAAATCGGTATAAACGTAGTACGAGGTACTTACGTATTCGGATAATCCGACGACCGTATTTACTGCCAACATATCCGGAGATCTCATGGGTCGCTTCCTGAAGATTCACCGATGATGTATAACTCGCACTTAATTAATCTGGGATTAATTAGAAGAGAGAGAAAATTAATCTGGGATTAATTGCGAAGATATTTTATCTCGGATAAAATATCGTTAAAGAGAGAGAACGATTAATTTGGAATTAATCGATAAATTAATATATTCGATATATTATAACAAAATTAGATTTCGACGCGGAATTGAAATTAGATTTTAATTCGGGCGAACGAATTAATTTAGAATTAATTCGTTAGCGATGTGAATAGTGAATTCGTTAGGCGTAATCATTTAATTACGACGCGACGGAAAATTCGTTAATTCGGATAATCAGTATCAAGCGTAGTATACCCCGTCCGAAGCACATGTCGGATGTCTGGTAACATAGTCTCTATAATCGGATATTCATGACCTGGTCACAATATCCCGATTGGATGCGCATCACTCAAGAGCACTAGTACCGTATCCTGCGTGACATCATCTCCACTATGACTGAAGTGATACTTCCATCTTGACATCTCACCCAATACACTACGACTCTCTGATAAACCCAGAAGTGGTGTACGCAGAACCGGTTAAAGCCCTGTACCACCAAGACCAAAGTCTACCGATTATCGTAAGTATTAGCGATGTAAGTCTCAGGTTAAGACTATACACACCTACCTTGATTTCGGCCTCCCATAGACACATTGTCATAATACCAATGGGATTCCGAGGGGTCTATCCAGAGCGAAGCTGTTTCTCGTACCATCGGTGAAACACGACCTCCTATCGCACTTGCATAAGTATCCAATACTTATATATATGAGAACTATGTCGTTGTGCCCTCATAACGCGCACAAGTGCAATACTAGCCTATTCCGCATTATCGATGTCCAGTCTCGATAATACTCCGGCTAGGGATATTTAATGATTAATCCTTCGTGGACTGATACTGTCTCATATCATTCTCAATCCAGGAACTAATCATATGGACCTCTCTTCATTTATACATCTATGGTGATCTAATCACAAATGATGAGAGTGCAATTTCTTTGTCACATAGTTAATTTGCTACAACAACACAATGTTCTGTGCAAATAGTGACGCTATGGGTCATTTTGTCCAACAAAAGTATGATATTGAAATTGAAGGATCTTCATAACTCTATACTTAGATTTTAGAAGTAAATAAATTGCAATAGTTAACTCTTGGAGGGTTAATGACTATTCTTAAGGAGAAAAGTCAAACTTTGCAATTAGGCAAGTAGCGCAAGGCGCACCTTACTTCGATATTCCAGAATGCCAAGGCTTGGCCAAAGGCTTCTAGAGTGTGGAAAATGGCAAAGGCAAAATCATTATAATCTTCTAGGAAGATAAAAGGACATATCCCAAGAATGAATAGAATACGAGTAAGGCTTTGACTTCAAATATGATTGTCATAAATATATTCATTACTAGTATTTAAAATTGGATTTTAGATACTTAGTGTGATATATATATTGATGTTCAGAATCTGTTATGAACATGATACTGACTTCAATAGAGATTAATCTGCGAATTGAAAACGGACGACTGTCACTGTTTTAACCGTAGATACCTAAGTTTAGGAACTACCATCGGGTGTGTACATAAATTAGGAACCTGTTATAATGTAACTAGTTTGACTAGGAACATCATCTTTATATCAGTGTTTAATCAATTACGGATTAAACCTTTATATTTTAGAACACTAAAGTGTTTTATTATATAAAGATGATATTAAGATAAACACATTAGATGTGAACAACAGAATTTATATTTAGAATATAAATAAATCTCACATGTATATAATGATAAACAAATAGCTCAAACTAATTTGATCAGGAGAAACTTAATAGTGGCAATGTTGTCTGGGACACATTAAACAAGAATCAAATATCCGTATTTTTGAAGAGCGGGTACCAGGACTGATTTGATTCCAATCAAATAAAGTCTACGAATCTAGTTTATTGGGCAAAGTGCCTAAAACACTATTTACTTGGTAAAAGTGTAAATGCCACCTATCTGATAGCCCTAGTTCATAGTGAAGCAAGTTGGCCCATGTCTAGCTGGGCTAGAGGTGGATATAATTATTTCGTAACCTATACGGATGTGGCATCGCGTTATGGTTATGTGTTTCTTTTGAAGAACACAAATCGAGAACTTTTATAGTTTCGACACGAAATAGACAAACAGATCGGCTATAGTATTAAACAATTACGGTAAGTCCGTAATGGAAATTACTTAACCAATAAGTTTCTAAAATACTTGAAAGAGTAAAGTATTCTTTCAAAATAGGACTCCTCCCGGAACATGTCAATTTGACGGTGTGTCCGAACCGAGTAACCAATTTTGTTAGACATGATTAGGTTAATCATGAGTCGCTCTGAGCTACCATTTCCTTCAACGGATACGCATAAATAGTGCAGAACTTATTTAGAATAAGGTTCCATTAAAATCTGTTTGACAGATAACATATTAGATATGAACGGGAAAGAAACCGGGTTTCACATTCCTGTTAAATTTGGGAATGCTAGGCATATGTTTGGATGATATCAAACGAAAACCCAAATTGGATAAGTGCCAATTGTAGGATATCATAGGGATACCAAAGTATTGTACTTATACAACTCACTTGAGAACAATTGGATTGTTGCTCGCCATAGGGTTTTCCTGAGAGGAATACCAATGTGCAGTGGTAAGTGGGAGGATAGTAAAACACGATGAAAATCAGAGTGATACTATTCAAGGCACTGAATCCTTAATGGAACACAAATAGTTAATCAAGAAGTAACTATTACCATTAATCTTCGTATACACAAGAACCGCGTATGTCAGAGTGATTCAGAAAACAACCTAGGGTATGGGTTTCTGATCTCACCTCGTAAAGATGTCAATATTTTGAGGTATACCAACTGACTACGTATGAGGAAGTGATACAAGGTATCGACTCCCAATTATGACAAAGTGTCATGATATCCGAAATGGATTCCATGTATATCAACAAGTTTGGATACTAGTTGATGTACCGCAAGGCATTGTGCCTACTGGTACTTTATAAGTCTTCAAGGAAGACATACATGGATGGCAACATAGCAACGTGTAAAGCTAGGCTTTTAACAAAAAGGTATCGTTATCAACATTGTGTTGATTTCGATTCAACCTTTTACCTGTTGCCACGGTGTCCATTTGGATAATGCTTGCTAATGCTGCATGTTTCATAGATGAAATATGACAGCTGGACGGAAAATCACTTTCATGAAAAGGAAACCTTTTGGAGGATGTTTAAAACATCCTGACGGTTTTGTCGTACAAAAACTAGCAAACAAGGTTTGCAGGTTATTCGATCCATGTTTGGATTGAAGCAAGCATTGGTTCTAGGAATTATCATTTTGATGTAATCATAATAGTATATGATTTGATTCAAAACGAAAAGATTCTTGTGAATATAAGAGGGTTAGTGGGAGCGCACTGACAGTGGTTGTCCTATAAATAATGATAATGTGTCATTTCTTGGAAATGATATTCCTATAATAATCGGTGAAAGCTTGTCTTTCGAAAACTCTCCGAGAAATCGTACATTGAAAAATGTACGCGACCTGGTGTCTCATACGCTTTGAGCATATGATTCACAAACAGGCCAATCCAAGTGATAGTCACTGGATTGATATTAAGAACATCTGTTAGTATCTTAGAGATCTAAGGATGATGTCTTAAACTTTGGAGAATGAGAACTTGAAGTGACTAGGATCACTACCACAAGTTTCCCAACCGATAAAAACGGTACTATATAGTTTGAATAACGGTACTATATAGTTTCCTAACCCTTCTCTATATAAACAACCCCTAACCAAATCCATCCCCTCCTTCACACATATAGTTCACGCCAATCACAAGAAGAAAACAAGCAAAGAATTTCCCATCACCTTCACATAATATCATTCACGGTAATAGCATAAAGAAGTAAAAAAATTTCTCTCCTATACCTCCTTCAATAACCGAAACAACCACCCCTCCTCCAAGTCCCTCCATAGCCGAATACACAGCCTCATACCACAGCCTTAGGACATGCAAATACAGCACCATAAACCCCTCATATCACCGAAAAACAGCAGCCCCCATAAGCCTCTCCAAAACCTTAAAACAGTAAGATAAAAAAACTGCACTCAAAGCCTCCTTAAAACCGCAATTACAGCAACCCAAACCCCCCTAAAAAACACAAAAACAGTCCACTAATATACCTGAAACAGTGAGCAGAAAATATAGAGAAAACAGAAGCAAAACGGAGGCCAAACAGCAAGCAAAACAGCAAAACAGTGAGCTAAGACGATAAACCAGTGAACTGGAGAAGTGGAGGAGCTTTACCCTTCCGATCTCCGCGAAACGCAAGTCCAAAAGTCAGCAAAAAAGGTTAGACCTGAGGGTATTTTCCACATTTGTTTTCTATTTTATTTTTATTATTCATTGAGTATTGTTCGCATGATTGTTATGTCAAAATGCATGTTGTGGCCCTTGAGTAGATAAATATGCATGTATTATGAAATATTGTATGTTGTGGACTTGGAATAAAATAAAAGACGTGTCAACTCTCGCGGTATATCGGATGGAAACCCGGACAAAAATTTCATAGCCGATTCCGAATGGACGGTAGTATGATCTGTACTCGGGATACAACTCCACGTACCGCTTGAGTAAACGGCACCCTCTTTTGTTTTATGTTGCTTTGGTTTATTTATTTTTCGTCATTTGAATTCTGCATGTTATTTGTTTATGCATGTTACAATCGAGCGCATGGGCTTAGTAAGTGCGATGAATGGTCCCCTATTTAGAGGGGTTAAAATCCTTTACCACGATGCTTTGCCGCGCCGGTTGATGTGTGTTCGGTTGAATGCAAGATATGTTCAATCGGGCATACTAAGTTTGATATTATTGTTTTTAATTATTTGTTTGCATGATGCAATCGAGCGCATGGGCTTAGTAAGTGCGATGAAAGGTCCCCTATTTGGAGGGGTTAAAAACCTTTACCACGATGCTTTGCCGCGCCGGTTGATGTGTGTTCGGTTGAATGCAAGATATGTTCAATCAGGCATACTAAGTTTGATATTATTGTTTTTAATTCTTTATGTGCATGATGCAATCGAGCGCATGGGCTTAGTAAGTGCGATGAAAGGTCCCCTATTTGGAGGGGTTGAAACCCTTTACCACGATGCTTTGCGCGCCGGTGATGATGTGTTTTCGGTTGAATGCAAGATATGTTCAATCGGACATACTAAGTTTTATATAGTTATCTTTATCTTTGTACGCATTGTAATGAACAGTGCATGGGCTCATTGTGTTGGACTAAAAAGGTTCTCCATTTGGGGGAAGAAAAGCCTAAAAGGCTACCTTTACCACTATATTTGCCGCATCTTTCATATATTGATTGCATCATCTACCCCCGTCTTGGCTCGATCTATTACCATTGGGACACCCATATTATTAGCCCTTGCACTTTCCTTTGTTCACACACAAACCAGACCCCTCATTCACGTTAAGAACTTGACCTCATATTGCCCCTTAACGCCACATTCCATCTCACAATTCTCACACGCATACGCCCCCACCCCCTCATACAAATTTTCACCATCACGCTGCCACCCAGCTTCCACACGTCCTCATAGCTTTAACGACACAAGCCTTCAACGCCCCTAGCTTCATCACAAACGCGCACTTGCCCCACGTTGACAGTCCCCACACACTCAAACAATTCACGCAATTCGCCTACCATTTAGCCGCTTACCACAAACACAACTCCTCACGTCATTAGCCCTAAGCTAGCACTCTTGCCTAGCGACACTGTCAGTGCACACACTCACAACTCCTCACGTCATAAAGCCACCTTGCACTCACGCACACACTCACAACTCTCACATAAAGCCAACTATACCATTCATGCATGTATTATGAAATCCCACATAGTCATTCTTATCTTTGTACGCATCATAATGAAAAGCATGTTTATTCCATTGGTTGTATCATTTACCTTAGTCTTGGCTTAATGTATTATAATTTATATATCCATGTTATGGTAGCATTGGAGTATTATTTCTTGTGGTATATCGGATGGAAACCTAGACATAAATTCTGTAGCCGATTCCGAATGGACGGTAGTGTGGTCTGTACTTGGGATACAATTTCACATACCACTTGGAAAAGTGCTCACATGTGTGCTTGTGTGGTTAGTGTGTGCTTGTGTTTTCGTGAGTACAATATGCCAATGAAGTTGTATGTTCATTGTTACTTTGATGTACTTTCAAGCATGCAATCTTAGATGTGAAATATATGTAAATTTAGGTGTAAGTTTTATTTTTGTACATGTGAATTTAGAAACATGATACTCTTGGAAATAAGTGTTACTTAAGCTTGATTAAATTATTACACAAATCCTTTCATTACAAGTGACATAAGTAAGGGACCATTCCGAACTCAACAGTTTGAGGTCTTCCCTTGCGAGGGGTCAGTACGGCCTTAAATCTCATTTTCCCGGTTCAACCGGGTGGCGACTCCATTATTCTCCGGTTTAGTCCCCCGCGGCTACTCCGTATTCCCAACTAGGCCGCGAGCCTAGAACAGCATGCGTCGCCCAGTTCCTATGTCCCACAGTCTGGCGACTCCACTATGGATAGAGAATCGGCCCCGAAATATTGTCTTGTAATGTTTGGATTTATGTTCTAATTGACCGTGTCTATAGTGGATGAAATGAGGGTTTAATCAAAGGCATTCTGAGGCTAGGTAATGGTTTGGTGTCTTCCTTCACTCACTACCTTTCTAGAAGGAAAATCTGTGAAGGCACCTAGATAGCCATCTACTCGTAGCCTATTATGATGGACTAATTTGGAGGACTCGTTGTTTACTCCTGACACCAAGCGATAAGAGCCTAAGAGGCTTGGGTATTTAAGTGAGCCTCGCTCCACCCTGTTGGATAAATATGATCCATAGCGTCACTATTTGTACAGATCATGGTGTTGTTGTTCAAATTAACTATGTGACAAAGGAGATTGCACTCTTATCATTTGTGATTAGATCACTTATATGTATAAATGATGAGAGTTCCCTATGATTTGTTCCTGGACGGAGAATGATATGAGACAATATCAGTCCACGTAGGATAAATCATTAAATATCCCTAGTCAGAGTATTATTGAGATTGGACATCGACAAACACGTAAAAGACTAGTACTGCACTTGCTCGCGTTGTGAGGGCACAACGGCATAGTTCTCATATATTTGGGTATTGGATACTCATGCAAGTGTAATGGGAGGTTGTGTTTCACCGATGGTACGGGAAACAGCTTCGCTCTGGATAGACCCCCTCAGAATCCCATTGGTAGTATGACTATGTGTCTATGGGAGTCCGACATCAGGGTAGGTGTATTTGGTCTTAACTTGAGACTTGCACCGCTAATGCTTACGACAATCGATATACTTGAGTTGAGATCGTCCAGGGGTGTAACAGGTCTTGTGTACGACGATACTGGGTATATTGAGAATCGTAGAGTATTGGGTGTGATGTCAAGCCGGAAGTATCACTCCGGTCATAGTGGATATGATGTCATGATGGATACGGTATTAGTGCTCTTAAGTGCTGCGTGGCCAATCGTGATATTATGACTAGGTCATGTATATCCGATTATAGAGACTAGTTACCAGACATCCGACAAGTGCTTCGTACGGGGCAGACACAACTCCAGCCCCAGGCCTAGCACGTGACCGTCCGATACTGGATCGAAATACCCAATACTACGTATACTACGCCTGATATAGATCGCTTATTCCTGTAAGCATGTTTCCGGAGAATTGGGTAGGCATGGCGCTTTGCTAGAGGCCAACCTTGTCTTGTGAATCAGTGTAAACGTGGTACGAGGTACTTACGTGTTCGGATAGTCCGACGACCCGATTTACTGCCAACATATCTAGGGATCTCTTGGGTCGCTTCCCAAAGATTCACCGATGATGTATGACTCGCACTTTAATTAATCTGGGATTAATTCGATGTGAGAGAAAATTAATCTGGGATTAATTACGGAGATATTTTATCTGGGATAAAATATCGTCTAAAGAGAGAAAATGATTAATTTAGAATTAATCGGATAAATTAATATATTCGATATATTAAACGAAATTGGATTTCGACGCGGAATTAAAATTGAATTTTAATTCGGGCGAACGAATTAATTTAGAATTAATTCGTTAGCGACGTGAATAGTGATTTCGCTAGGCGTAATCATTTAATTACGACGCGACGGAAAATTCGCTAATTAGGAATTAGCGAACCCAAGCCCGAGAGTGATTGCGAGCACATTCGCATTTCGAATTGGAGTGCGGCACGCAAGTCACATCAAACGTCAAATCATTCGTCACATCAAGCGTCAAATCAAACGTCACTTTGAGTGATGTGACATTTGATTGATTGATGTGATTGATTGATTGAAAAGCAACTTGACACTTTGAGTGATGTAAGTTGGTGGAATAGTGTTAGTAGTTGAAAAGCATTTACCATTTATTTTATAAATGATTTATTTGGTAAATCTTTAATATATTTTATGGAAAATATATAAAGGATATTGGATATCATTTTCATACTAACCTAACACATCAAAATCTCTTCTCTTTCTCTTCCTCATGTTCACGCCCAAATGACAGTGAACTGCTTATGTTTTGGGCGAAAATGGAAGCAATTTTGGGCAAGTTTTGTGGCAAAATTGCCAAGTGCTAGCACACCGAGAGTTATACGAAGGTGTTAGGGAAACTCACCCACGAGCCGGGAATCGTTTGACGCAAATTCGAGGCTCAAATTCATGGAGCAAAACTGAAATCCTTGGACAAAAATCTGCTGTAGTGGGCGCCTAAACCAGTGAGCATTTTTGAAGTTTTGTTCGTCGTTTCTTCTCAACCGATCGATGTGAGTATTCCGAAACTTCTTCGATTTGTTTTCACACAGTTTTCATGCTTGTTATGATCTTGGGACCTAAAATAAAACCAACAATGGTATCAGAGCCTAGGTTCAAGCATGAAACTTTTAGGGCTAAAATTGGGTAAACTTGTTTTGAGCATGATTTGAATGAATTGGATGTTTGAGTATGCTTATAACATGTTTAATTAAGGATTGATTGGATCAATTTAATGAAATAATGATTGGATCAATTTATCCCCAAAATATCACCTTGGCTGAATACATTAGGCATTTTAGAATTCTTGGAATTTTTCATTTTGATTCATTGGATGAGTTGTAATGATGTAGGATGATGTTAATTTGAAATTAATTGGATTGAATTTTGAATTGAACAAAATCCCCAAAATGCTTATGTTGGCCGAATTCAATAATGCCCTAAATGTCTTGGTTTTTTGATTTTTTGGACATTGGATGTGTTGGAAGTCATTCGGGATATTAATTCGATGTCGATTGTGGAATTAATTGGATTGAATTCAAATCGGACAAACTTATCTCCTTGGCCGAGACATGTAGCATGATTAATGGGTTTGATTTTTCATTAATATGTTGGACATGTGATGATGATGATGAACATGATTAATTGGACTAATTTGATGGTTTGGAAATATTGATTTAGGTGATTAATCATGATATACACTTTAGGTAATTAAATAGGAAATTGGTAATTTAATTATTTGGGCCTTAAAATTGGATTTGGGCTTCTAATGTTGTATATGTTGAGTTTCAATCAAGTCCCAAGATCATAAATCATGCATAAAAACGAGTGAATACACATCAAAGGAGGTGCGGAATAAACTTACATTGAACGGGTTTTGATGAAATGAAGAACAAGTTGCGTTTTTGCCTCCCTCCAAGCTCGGCAATAGCTTCCTCATGCAGTGGACTGCTCGGAAGGGGGCTGTTTTGAGGCTCCAATAATCGGCCATGAAAGACTCCATGGAAGCTCAAAGCTTCAAGCTTTCCAAGCTCACAAATTCGTTTCCCTATCACCATAATATAACCCAAGGTGTGTGCTAGCACTTAGATCTTGCAACAAGATCATTAGCTTCTCCATTTTTGTGTGAAAACCAGAAAAAATTGGAAGAGAATCGGTCACCATGACCTTGAGAAGAGAGAAGAAGGTTTTGGCTCCAAAAGCCTTAAAACCGTATCTCTTTGTATGAGGGAGAGAGAAAAGCCTTTTTATTTTGTTTTATATATTTACCAAGTAAATAATAAATAAAACATATATCACTTTTAACACAAAAGTCAAAAAGCAAGAAATAAATAATGTTATATTTCATTTCAAGCTTTTAAAAGATTTTCATCAACTCAAATCAACTATTCACATCAAATCCATCCACTTTAATAAAGTGACAACATGTCATGTCACATCACTCAAAGTGACAAGTGACTTGACGATTGATGTGACTAGCGATTTGACGCTTGATGTGACTTGCGTGCCGGACTCGAATTCGAAATACGAATGCGCTCGCAATCACTCTCGGGCTCGGGTTCGCTAATTCCAAATTAACGAATTTCCGTCGCGTCGTAATTAAATGATTACGCCTAGCGAATTCACTATTCACGTCGCTAACGAATTAATTCAAAATTAATTCGTTCGCCCGAATTAAAATCTAATTTTAATTCCGCGCCGAAATCCAATTTCATATAATATATCGAATATATTATTTTATCTGATTAATTCTAAATTAATCGTTCTCTCTCTTTAATTAATATTTTATCCCAGATAAAATATCTCCGCAATTAATCCCAGATTAATTTTCTCTCTCTTCTAATTAATCCTAGATTATTAAGTGCGAGTTATACATCATCGGTGAATCTCTTCAGGAAGCGACCCATGAGAGCTCCGGATATTTTGGCAGTAAATACGGTCGTCGGATTATCCGAACACGTAATTACCTCGTACTACGTTTATACCGATTATACAAGACAAGGTTGGCTCTAGCAAAGCGCCATTGCCTACCCAATTCTCCAGAAATATTCTTACAGGAATATATAGATCTGTTCATCAAGCGTAGTATACCGTAGTATTGTGTATATCGGCCCAGTATCGGATAGTCACGTGCTAGGGCTGGGGCTGGATAAGTGTCTGCCCCGTCCGCGAAGCACATGTCGGATGTCTGGTAACTAGTCTCTATAATCGGATATGTATGACCTAGTCATAATATCCCGATGGTTGCGCAACACTTAAGAGCACTACTACCGTATCCTGCGTGACATCATCTCCAACATGACTGAAGTGATATTTCCGTCTTGACATCACACCCAATACACTACGACTCTCTGATAAACCCAGAGTGGTGTACGCAGAACCGGTAAAGCCCTGTACCACCAAGACCAAAGTCTATCGATTATCGTAAGTATTAGCGATGTAAGTCTCAGGTTAAGACCATACACACCTACCCTGATTTCGGCCTCCCATAGACACATAGTCATAATACCAATGGGATTCCGAGGGGTCTATCCAGAGCGAAGCTGTTTCCCGTACCATCGGTGAAACACAAACTCCTATCGCACTTGCATAAGTATCCAATACTTAAATATATGAGAACTATGCCGTCGTGCCCTCACAACGCGCACAAGTGCAATACTAGCCTATTCCGCATTATCGATGTCCTTGTCTCGATAATACTCCGGCTAGGGTATTTAATGATTAATCCTTCGTGGACGATACTGTCTCATATCATCTCAATCCAGGAACTAATCATATGGACCTCTTTTCATTTATATATCTATGGTGATCTAATCACAAATGATGAGAGTGCAATTTCCTTGTCACATAGTTAATTTGTACAACAACACCATGATCTGTACAAATAGTGACGCTATGGGTCCTATTATCCAACAGTATATGGGCTTATTGGGATTTGTTGTACAAAGTTGGGTTTAGGCAAATTGGATTGGATCCAATTGGGCCCAAAACCTCTTCCATAAAGCCCAAATGCGACTTAATGAACCTTTAAAGTTTAATTGGGCCTAATGATTTATGGGCTTATGGGGTTAATTCCCGGATTGGATTTGGTTATTCGGTTTGATCCGAGTTGGCCAAAAGTCCACGCCTTAAGAAATCAATTAAAATCCCATTGGACTTTAATTGAATTGACGTTGGACGTTAATCGGTATTTGAGACGCGTTACGATTAAATTTGGAATTGAAGTCGTAAAAGGTTTATTAATATAATGTAATATTTAATTTGGAGTTAAATAGTCAATTAGTATTAAATGAATGTTAAATTGGATTTAATGTTGTAGTTTAATTTAATTCGAGAATTCGTACTTTGTAGTACATATTCACAAAACGAGTTTGACTCACGCAAAATCAAATCGTTGTTGTTTGAACATTGGATGATCATTAATTATCAGATTAATAATTTGATTAGATGATTGATAACATGCTTGTGTGAATACATGGTTGTGATGAATGAATAATGTATATCAGATTGATATTAGTCGGGTGGTTGGAAATTTTGGAAATTGTTGTAATAAATTCGATTTATTAAATTGGACCTGCGCGGTCCAGCCTTATCACCTCTATTCTCTTGTTTTCTCTTCTCACTATTCCCCTCAATGTAATGAGGTTTCTTTAGAAGTGTAGTGTAACGGGTAGACGTAATACATCGTGCTAGCTTGAGAGAGAAAGTGAGAGATTTGATCTAGGATCAATTGTGTTAAGTATCCATCCGCATATCATTCTTATTTATTTTCGTACGCCGCTTATTATGTGTTTAGAATGCATGTTTAAGGATGTATGATTGATGAGACCTTAACAAAGATATTAAATTGGTAGCCAATTTGCACGCGAAAAAACGTCATCAAATATCAAGCGTTTTTCCTTCCATTGAGTGATTCTTACTCAAGATCCGAGACTGCATTGGGTTGTTGGCCAAAGTCAAGCCCTTTGTCCGCCGACGATTGTTTTGAATCACGAGAGTTTTGTTCCATATCGGTGGTCTTGTCAAAGTTGTGGTTTGTTGGCCAAGTCAAGACCACTTCTGTCACTCGACATTGATTACGAAGCTTTCCATGGTCAATGGGTCGCGCTTGACTAGAATCATTAAGTTTGTTGTGCCAAAGCCAATGCTTAATGGTTTTTTTAGGGAAAAAGGTTATGTATACATTGGATGTATTGGCATATATATAAGAAATTATGTTTTAGGATTGGAATCGCCTACTGGTCTAGGAATTGGATGGATCAATGATCTTAGAGATCTACTAGTTCCTTATTATTACAATTTGTGGCCAAAGTCAAGATTGTCGTGATATTTAACGGGATCCTAGCCCACTAGGAAAACCCGGTTTTCCGATACTGCCAGAGGGTTAGAGGCTCGCCGAAAATAGGGGAGGTAAGAATGAATTTGCAATATTCGTTCAATACTCGCCCTTACGCGCTCAACACCAATATCACTCGTCAAATAATTTAAAAGTATTAGTTGGGACTAATATTTAATGTTGTTTTAATTTAAGTAGTTGGACTGTATTAATTGATTATATAATGGATTCTAGTAATCAATCTATTTTGAATTAATTAATTTCAATTTACAGTTGATTTTATTAATTGGATTATAGTAATCATGTAATTGAGGTAATTAATTTAAATTATATTGTATATTTGATGTATAGTTGGACTATAAATAATCATTGTAATACATAGTACCTTAAAATCATTGCTTAAATAGTTGGACTATTTAAAATCAGATAGATATGAAAGATTATAGAATTTTAAATCTATTAGGATTTAAAATTATTAAATGGTTAATTTTCCAAATTGGGAATAAATTCAGGATTTGGTCCTGGAAATAAATATAAGTTACTTTTATTTATAAAATAACTTCTTATGCTAAGCCCGAGAATTAAGCAATAGTAGAGCATGATCTTTGGAAGTTTCATGTAATAATAAACTTTTAAAGTGCTAATCCACTATGTTAGACAGTTATGACCCATAGCGTCACTATTTTGTAAATGATATTGTATTATTGTAAAAAATTAACTATGTAGTAATGAAATTGCCTTTTACCGTTTTGTAATTTATTTACTTTGATATATAAATGGTAAAAGTCCCTATGATTAGTTCCGGATTGTGATGATATGAGACGGTATCAATCCATAAAGGTTTAATCATTAAATATCCCTAGTCGTAGTATTATCGAGATTGGACATCGATAATGCAGAATAGACTAGTACTGCACTTGTGCATGTTGTGAGGGCACAACGGCATAGTTCTCATATATTAAGTATAGGATACTTATGCAAGTGCGGTAGGAGGTTGTGTTTTACCGATGGTACGGAAAACAGCTTCGCTCTGGATAGACCCCGCGGAATCCCATTGGTAGTATGTCTGCGTGTCTATGGGAGTCCGCTTCAGGGTAGGTGCATATGATCTTAACCTGAGACTGAGACTTGCATCGCTAGTACTTACGACAATCGGTAAACTTTAGTTTTGGTGGTCCAGGGCTTTAACGGGTTCTGTGTACACCTCTTCTGGATTTATCGAGAATCGTAGTGTATTGGGTGTGATGTCAAGATGGAAGTATCACTTCAGACATATGGAGATGATGATCGCGAGGGATACAAAACTAGTACTCTATAATGGTTGCAACCATCGGGATAATATGACTAGGTCAGGATTATCCGATTCAAAGAGACTGGTTGCTTGATGTCCGATATGTGTATCGTACGGGGCAGACACATCTCCAGCCCCAGGCCTTACATGTGATCATCCGATACTGGTTCGATATACACTATACTACGGTATACTACGCCTGTTATAGATCTTATATTCCAATAAGAATATTTCTGGAGAATTGGGTAGGCATGGCGTTTTGCTAGAGGCTAACCTTGTCTTGTAAATCGGTAAAAACGTAGTACTTGGTACGTACGTATTCAGATAATCTGACGGCCGTATTTACTGCCAACATATCCAGAGATCTCTTGGGTCGCTTCCGAAGATTCACCAATGACGTATGATTCAAACTCGATTAATCTTGGATTAATTACGGAGAGACTTTATCTTGGATAAAGTACTATACAAAGAGAGAGAACGATTAATTTGGAATTAATCGTAAAATTATTATATTCGATATAATAATCGAAATTCGATTTCGACGCGAAATTAAAATTAGATTTTAATTCGGGCAAACGAGTTAATTTAGAATTAATTCGTTAGCGACGTAAATAATAATTTCGCTAGGCGCAATTATTTATTTAAATTCGATTTAATTAACGTCGCGACGTAAGTTCGGTATTTCGGAAATATCGAACCCGAACGCGTGAGTGCACGTGGGCCCACTTTCATTTGGAAACGTGTGGGGCCCACATGACACATGTCATATTATGCATTATTTAATTCTAATGCATTGCATGGAGATAGTGTACAATGCACTCAATGGTTTTGCATGGAAATTGAGTGTTTGACACTCTAAGCCATTGCATGATTTGTGTCATAAGTTTATTATTAATTTAATAAATATTATGGCATAAATATAAATTGATTTTTTGTAACAAAAATCATTCAACTTTTCTCTCTCACATTGCCGAAACTACATGCAGTTTTGGGCTCTCCATTTCTTCAATTTTTGTGGCAAGATTTGAAGAAGTTGTGCATTCAAAATCACAACAAAGGCTAGCACCTTCAAGGGATCATACATAGGTGATATGGGAAACTAATCCTTGAGCTTGGAAGGATCAAACTCGACTTGGAGTCCCTCTTTTCTTCTTGGCCGAGAGCTTCACTGCACAAGGAGGAGTTTTCGCATCATCTAAGCATCCATTTTCAAGTATTGTGAGTATGATTCCGCCATACTTCAATTTATTCATTCATGTATTTATATATTTGCTTGTTCTTGTTGATCTTGGGGCTTGGTTATTTTTCCAACAATGGTATCATTGAGCTTAAAGAGCATGCAAATATATTAGGATGTATTTGGGGAAAATTGTTGTATGAAGCATGATTTGATGAGTTTGCTTGATTAAATATGCTTAGATGTATGTTATTTAGATATACATCATCAATTTCATGGAAAATAAATTGGATTAATTTTTCCAACCCAAATGAGGCTTGGCCGAATACATGCAGCATATGGACTAGATGATTTTTTAATTTTAAGACATTAGATGACTTGAAAAATATGGAATGATGATTTGTAACTCGATTGGATTGAAAACGAAATCGGAACCATTTTAATCACCTTGGCCGAATGCTTGATGGAGGATTAGGGACTTGATTTTTTGATTAAATAATGTTGGACATATATTTAAGATAAAAATGATTGATTAATTGATATTTTGGGAATATTGATTTAAAGGATTAATCATGATTACACTTTAATTAATTAAGTTATAAAATTTGGAATTTTAAAATTTGGTTAGTTGGGCTTAATTTTGAATTGGGCCTAAAACTATTATATTTGGACATAATGGGCTTGGTTGGGCCAAGTAGATTTGGACCATTTGGATTGGATCCAAAATGGGCCTAAATCACACCATTTAAGCCCAAATGTAATAAATGGGCTTTTATGTTTAATTGGGCCTTATGGGCTTGATATTGATTTTATGGCATATGAGGGTGATTCCTTATTGGGCTTGGTAATTGGGTTTGACCCATACATTGACCAAAACCCAAGCCTAAAGAAATCAATTGAAAGCCCATCGGACTTTAATTAAACGGACATTAGATGTTAGTTGGGCTTTGAGACCCGATTGTATTAGATTTGGAATCTAAGTTATAAAAGCACAATAAAAGTGTAAATATTTAATTTAGAATTAAATAATAGGATTAGTATTGAATACGACTTAAATTGGATTTAACGAGTAGTTCGATATAATTCGTGAATTCATACTATAAGTATTTATTCTCAAATTGAGTTGGACTCGCGCAAATGCAAACAATTGTTTGAACATTGTATTGTCACCTAATTAAAGACTAATTAATTGGATTTGATTGGTTGTATAACATGCCTTGAATGAATGAATGTGGATGTGATGTATGAATAGTGTATATCGGATGGATATTAGAAGGGAAGGGTAATTTTAGAAATTATTGTAAATTTAGAATTTATAAATTGGACCTGCGTGTCCAGCCTTTCTCTTATTGTCTCTTTGTATTCTCTTCTCACCTAATTCCCCTCAATGTAAATGAGGTTTCTCTTATTGTATTATGTAATTGGGTAAGAGTAGAATAGTGCTAGCGGGGAGAGGAAAGGGAGTGATTTGTTCTAGGAACAAGTTGTTGTTCATATCCATCCGTATATCGCTATTACTTTACTTTACGCGCTTTATGATGTTTTAGAAGCATGCTTAAGGGTGTATGATGATGAGACCTAACAAAGATAAATTAATTGGTTGCCAATTACGCGAAAAATCCCTCAAACAATATTAAGCGATTTTCCTTCCGTTGAATGATTCTTTCTCAAGATCCGAAATTGGCATTGGTTTGTTGGCCAAAGTCAAGACCTTTGTCAATTGAGGATGTGTTTGAATCATGAGAGTTTTGTTCCACATCGGTGTCCTGTCCAAGTTGTGATTTGTTGGCCAAAGTCAAGATCACTTCTTGTCCATCGACATTGATTACGAAACTTTCCTCGTCAATGGGTCCCGCTTAACTGGAATCATTAGGTTTGTTGTGCCAAAGCCAAGGCTTAGTTGATTCAGAGGAAATGGTTAGGAAAATGTATTGGATGCATTGACATATGTATATGTTTCGGACTTAGATGTCCACCTACCGGATCTAGGAATTGGATGGGATCCAATTGATCTTCGAGATCTACCTAGTTAAATATCATACAATTTGTTGGCCAAAGTCAAGGTTGTGTGTTATTTAACGGGATCCTAGCCCACTAGGAAATTGGATTTCCCGAGTACTCAACAGAGGGTTAGAGACTTGCAGAAAATAGTGGGAGGCTAGTATTGAATTTGCAATTATCGTTCAGATACTTAGCTTTACGCGCTTACACAACTTATTTCGTCAATATTTACACATTAGTTGGACTAATACAATGTTATTTTTTTTATGTAACAGTTTGACTGTACCCACATATCGTTAACTAGATAATTAGATTATCGTAGTTAAGATGGCAAACAAAGGAAATGTCCGTGACATAATCATGGGTGATAATGTGTTCAAGGGCACCAACTTCGCCGACTGGGAAATGAACCTAAGGATAGTCCTTGGGGCGGAGAGGATACTGTATACGATACAAAAACCTCTCGGGCCTAAGCCCACTGAGCCACTTGAGCTGGAGTTATGGAAAACTCACAGTGATGATTGTGACACGGCTCAGTCGATCATGCTTGCTTCAATGACTCAACACTTTCGCCGCCAGAATAGGGACTTGGATCCTTATAATATGATGGCAAGATTGCAAGATCTTCACCGCACTAATAAGCGGATGGCGAGGTACGAGTTAGTGAAGAAAATCTTTCGCTCCCGTATGACTGATGGTAGTTCTGTTGAGGTCCATGGGACTCAAATGATAGCCGATATTGATGAATTGGCTAATATGGGTATAGTCTTGGAGGCTGAGCTGTCTATAGATGTACTTCTACAGTCACTACCCGATACTTGGAAACAGATTGTCATCAACTACAAATTGATGAATTCGGATGATACTCTTGGAGAGTTATTATCGATTCTCAAGGAGTCAGAGAAAGAGCTTCTGAAAGGCAACAAGCGCGAGGCGCACTTTGCATCAACATCTCAAACGCCGAAAGCTGGGCTCAAGGCAACTGGGGGTGTTAGAAGAAAAAAGCATAGAAACAAAGGCAAGGCCAAGTCAACAAAGGCTTCTGGGAAGCCAAGGGACAAGTCTCAAGATGTTTGCCTGAAATGCGGCAAGAAAGGTCACTGGAAGCGTGACTGCCGCATGAACAAGGGACACAAGGAGGACATACAGGCGGGCAAGGCACCGGCCTCAGGTATGTTTGTTATTGAGATAAATATGACTACTTCTAGTCTTAATAAAAATTGGATTTTTGATTCTGGCTGTGGTTCTCATATTTGTACTGATGTGCAGGATCTGCATGATAGCAGGAGACTGGCTTCGGGGGAGGTAGATCTACGAGTTGGAAATGGAACTTCTGTTGCTGTTGTTGGCCGTAGGCACTTTTGTTTTGGAACTGCCCTCGGGGCATGTACTTAAACTAAATGACTGTTATTTTGTTCCTAGTTTAACTAGGAATATTATTTCTGTATCTTTGTTAACCCAGTATGGGTACACTTTTGTATTTAAAAACACCAGGTGTTATTTATATAAAGATGATGCAGAAATTTGCACTGCCGATGCAAATAATGGTCTTTATATTTTGAATATAAATAAATCTCCAAACGTAAAATAACAAACAAAAGGCTCAAAATGAGTAATCCAAAGGAAGAAACTTATTTGTGGCATTGTCGTCTGGGACACATCAACAAGACTCGCATATCCACACTTTCGAAGAGTGGGTACTTGGACGGATTTGATCCAAATTCATATGAGGTCTGCGAATCTTGTTTATTAGGCAAAATGCCTAAATCACCTTTTAGTGGTAAAGGTGAACGCGCCACTGAACTGTTAGCCCTCGTTCATAGTGACGTTTGTGGGCCCATGTCTAGCCAGGCTAGAGGTGGATATCGATACTTCGTAACCTTTACGGATGATGCATCGCGTTATGGTTATGTGTATCTAATGATGCACAAGTCGGAAACTTTTGAGAAATTCAAAGAGTTTCGACACGAAGTTGAGAAACAAACAGGCAAGAGTATTAAGACATTACGGTCGGACCGTGGCGAATACTTAAGTAATGAGTTTCAAGATTACTTGAAAGAATATGGTATTCTTTCACAATGGACTCCTCCTGGAACACCACAATTAAATGGTGTGTCTGAACGGAGAAAACCGTACCTTGCTTGACATGGTAAGGTCGATGATGAGTCGCACTGAGCTACCTATATCCTTCTGGGGACATGCATTAGAAAGTGCAATTCTTATTTTGAATAGGTTCCGTCAAAGTCTGTTGAACAGACTCCGTATGAGATATGGACAGGAAAGAAACCAGGTTTCTCATTCCTGAAGATTTGGGGTTGCTGGGCATACGTCAAACGTTTGGAAGGTACCAAACTTGAACCCAAATCAGATAAATGCCTATTTGTTGGATATCCTAGGGAAACCAAAGGATATTACTTCTATTACCCACAAGAGAACAAAGTATTTGTTGCTCTACATGCGGTTTTCCTTGAGAAGGAATTCCTAAATGCAGTGTTTAGTGGGAGGAAAGTAGAACTCGATGAAAGTCGTAGTGATACTGTTCCTGGCAATGAATCGAGAACGGAACATGAACAGTCCATCCAGGATGAGACTGAACCACAATCTTCAATTACACAAGGACTACGTAGGTCGGAGAGAGTCAGGGTAATACCTGAGAGGTATGGATTCCTGATCTCACCTCATGTAGATATTAATCTTATTGAGGATACTGAACCGGCTACGTATGAGGAAGCGATACAAGGTATCGAATCCACTTTATGGCAAGAGGCCATGAAGGCCGAAATGGATTCCATGTATACCAACCAAGTTTGGACACTGGTTGATGCACCAGAAGGCGTAAAGCCTATTGGATGCAAATGGGTCTTCAAGAAGAAGACCGACATGGATGGCAACGTACAAAGCTAGGCTCGTAGCGAAGGGGTATCGTCAACAACTTGGAGTTGATTATGACGAAACTTTCTCACCCGTTGCCATGATTAAATCCATTCGGATAATGCTTGCGATAGCTGCATATTACGATTACGAAATATGGCAGATGGACGTTAAAAACGCTTTCCTTAACGGAAACCTGTTGGAGGATGTTTATATGCAACAACCTGACGGTTTTATCGCACCAAGACTTGCAAACAAGGTTTGTAAGTTAAATCGGTCCATTTATGGACTGAAGCAAGCATCGAGGTCATGGAACCAACGTTTTGATGAGGTCATAAAAGAATATGATTTCATTCAAAACGTAGATGATCCTTGTGTATATAAGAAGGTTAGTGGGAGTGCACTGACTTTTATTGTCCTTTATGTCGACGATGTATTGCTTATAGGCAATGACATTCCCATGTTAACGTCGGTGAAAGCTTGGCTTTCATTGAAATTCTCCATGAAAGATCTGGGAGAAGCAGCTTTTATTCTAGGAATAAAGATCTACAGGGATAGATCTAGAAGGCTACTTGGACTCTCCCAGAGTACATATATTGATAAAGTGTTGAAGAGATTCAACATGGATCAGTCCAAGAGGGGACTGTTGCCAACATCACATGGCGTCTATCTATCTAGGGACATGTGTCCTAAAACACAAGATGAGAGAGACAACATGAGTCGGACTCCGTTCGCCTCGGCAGTTGGATCGATCATGTATGCCATGATATGTACACGACCTGATGTGTCCTATGCTTTGAGCATGTGTAGTCGATATCAGGCCGATCCAGGAAAGGATCACTGGATGGCGGTTAAGAGTATCCTTAGGTATCTTAAGAGAACTAAGGATGTTTTCTTAATCTATGGAGATGGAGAACTTGAGGTATCTGGGTATACCGATGCAAGTTTCCAAACCGACAGAGACGACTTCAAGTCGCAAACCGGGTACATATTTTGCTTGAATAACGGAGCAGTGAGCTGGAAATCTTCCAAGCAAGATACTGTTGCCGATTCAACAACTGAAGCGGAGTACATTGCAGCAGCTGAAGCAGCAAAGGAAGCGGTTTGGATCCGAAAATTCCTAGTTGGATTAGGAGTAGTTCCATTAGCAGCTGAGCCCGTTTTATTGTATTGTGACAATAGCGGGGCCATAGCGCAGGCTAAGGAACCAAGGTCTCATCAACGATCCAAACATGTTCTTCGACGATTCCATCTGATTCGAGAGATCATACATCGTGGCGATGTGAAGATCGAAAAGATCGCATCAGAGGACAACATTGCAGATCCGCTGACGAAAATAATTCCTCGGGAAAAGTTTGAGCGACACATACATAGTTCAGGTATTAGATGCTTGAGTGACTGGCTATAGGCCAAGTGGGAGATTGTTAGACAGTTATGACCCATAGCGTCACTATTTTGTAAATGATATTGTATTATTGTACAAAATTAACTATGTAGTAATGAAATTGCCTTTTACCGTTTTGTAATTTATTTACTTTGATATAAATGGTAAAAGTCCCTATGATTAGTTCCGGATTGTGATGATATGAGACGGTATCAATCCATAAAGGTTTAATCATTAAATATCCCTAGTCGTAGTATTATCGAGATTGGACATCGATAATGCGGAATAGACTAGTACTGCACTTGTGCATGTTGTGAGGGCACAACGGCATAGTTCTCATATATTTAAGTATAGGATACTTATGCAAGTGCGGTAGGAGGTTGTGTTTTACCGATGGTACGGAAAACAGCTTCGCTCTGGATAGACCCCGCGGAATCCCATTGGTAGTATGTCTGCGTGTCTATGGGAGTCCGCTTCAGGGTAGGTGCATATGATCTTAACCTGAGACTTGCATCGCTAGTACTTACGACAATCGGTAAACTTTAGTTTGGTGGTCCAGGGCTTTAACGGGTTCTGTGTACACCTCTTCTGGATTTATCGAGAATCGTAGTGTATTGGGTGTGATGTCAAGATGGAAGTATCACTTCAGACATATGGAGATGATGATCGCGAGGGATACAGAACTAGTACTCTATAATGGTTGCAACCATCGGGATAATATGACTAGGTCAGGATTATCCGATTCAAAGAGACTGGTTGCTTGATGTCCGATATGTGTATCGTACGGGGCAGACACATCTCCAGCCCCAGGCCTTACATGTGATCATCCGATACTGGTTCGATATACACTATACTACGGTATACTACGCCTGTTATAGATCTTATATTCCAATAAGAATATTTGGAGAATTGGGTAGGCATGGCGTTTTGCTAGAGGCTAACCTTGTCTTGTAAATCGGTAAAAACGTAGTACTTGGTACGTACGTATTCAGATAATCTGACGGCCGTATTTACTGCCAACATATCCAGAGATCTCTTGGGTCGCTTCCCGAAGATTCACAATGACGTATGATTCAAACTCGATTAATCTTGGATTAATTACGGAGAGACTTTATCTTGGATAAAGTACTATACAAAGAGAGAGAACGATTAATTTGGAATTAATCGTAAAAATATTATATTCGATATAATAATCGAAATTCGATTTCGACGCGAAATTAAAATTAGATTTTAATTCGGGCAAACGAGTTAATTTAGAATTAATTCGTTAGCGACGTAAATAATAATTTCGCTAGGCGCAATTATTTATTTAAATTCGATTTAATTAACGTCGCGACGTAAGTTCGGTATTTCGGAAATATCGAACCCGAACGCGTGAGTGCACGTGGGCCCACTTTCATTTGGAAACGTGTGGGGCCCACATGACACATGTCATATTATGCATTATTTAATTCTAATGCATTGCATGGAGATAGTGTACAATGCACTCAATGGTTTTGCATGGAAATTGAGTGTTTGACACTCTAAGCCATTGCATGATTTGTGTCATAAGTTTATTATTAATTTAATAAATATTATGGCATAAATATAAATTGATTTTTTGTAACAAAAATCATTCAACTTTTCTCTCTCACATTGCCGAAACTACATGCAGTTTTGGGCTCTCCATTTCTTCAATTTTTGTGGCAAGATTTGAAGAAGTTGTGCATTCAAAATCACAACAAAGGCTAGCACCTTCAAGGGATCATACATAGGTGATATGGAAACTAATCCTTGAGCTTGGAAGGATCAAACTCGACTTGGAGTCCCTCTTTCTTCTTGGTTGAGAGCTTCACTGCACAAGGGAGGAGTTTTCGCATCATCTAAGCATCCATTTTCAAGTATTGTGAGTATGATTCCGCCATACTTCAATTTATTCATTCATGTATTTATATATTTTGCTTGTTCTTGTTGATCTTGGGGCTTGGTTATTTTTTCAACACAATATACTTGTCATAAATCTATGTTTAGATTTAAAGTATTAAAATTGCAACTAATAATTATTGGAGAGTTAATGACGAATCTCAAGGAGATAAAGTCAAACTTTGCAATTAGGTAGTAGCGCAAGGCGCACTTACTTCAATATCCTAGAAACCAAGGCTTGGCCAAAGGCCTCTGAAATATTTGGAAAGGGAAAGGCAAACTCATTATAATCTTCTGGGAAGATAAAAGGACATATCCTAAAGTAACTGCCTTTGGATATAGCAGACACGAGAATTAAAGAAAGGGCAAGGCTCTGCTTTAAGATGTTTGTCAAATTATGTCATACTAGTATTAAAATTGGATTTTAAAAATACTTAGTGTGGAACATAAAATATATGTATTGATGTTAGAATCTGCTGTGAGCAGGATACTAACTTCAAGCTGAGATTAATCTGCGAATTGGAAACGGGATGAAAGTCGCTGTTTCGAACCGTCGAATCCAAGTTAGGAACTACCTTTTGGGTATGTACTTTAAATTAGGAACTGTTATAATGTAACTAGTTTGACTAGAAATTATCTTTATAATCAGTGTTTAATCGTTGCGATAGATAACCTTTATATTCTAGAACACTAAAGTGTTTCATTATATAAAGAATGATATAAAGATAAACACATAAGATGTGCGAGTTAACAGAATTTATATTTGAATATAAATAAAATCTCAAACATATAAAATGACAAATAATAGCTCTAACTGATTTAATCTGAAGAGACTTATTTGTGGCATTGTTGTCTGGGACACAATTAAACAAGACTCGTATATCCACACTTTTGAAGAGTGGGTACTAGGACTGATTTGACTATTTAAATAAAGTCTACGAAATAGTTTATTAGGTAAAATACCTAAAACACTATTTACTTGGTAACAGTGAAAGTGCCACCGATCTGCAAGCCCTATTCATAGTGAAATAAGTGGGCCCATATCTAGCAAGGCTAGAAATGGATGAATATTTCGTGACCTAATGGATGTGGCATCACGTTATGGTTATGTGTTTCTTTTGAAGGATACAAATCGGGAACTTTTAGAGTTTCGACACGAAATAGACAACAGATCGCTATAGTATTTATACCGTCACGGTAAGACCATAATGGAAAACACTTAAGCAATAAGTTTAACTGATACTTGAAAGAGTATAGTATTATTTCAAATGAGGACTCCTCCCTAGGACACGTCAGTTTGACCTGTCGTGTTGTCCGTACGGAGAAACCGAATTGTTGGACATGATAAGGTTTATCATGAGTCGCTCTGAGCTACCATTTCCTTACGGATATGCATTAACAGTGCAAAACTTATTTAGAATAAGGTTCCATAAAAATCTGTTTGACAGAATTCATATTGGATATGAACGGGGAAAGAAACAGGGGTTCACACTCTTGTAGATGACGGCGTAAACACACACGTATAACACAAGCGTACGTATCGTTCAAGTAGTATAAAAAAGTATCGATCCCACGAGGACTTAATACCTAAGTTATTAATTTATGAGGTTAATGATTACTAGTATCTAACAGGTGTTTAATTGATTTGAAATAGCGACGATTCTAAATTTAAAGACAATAAAATAAAATTTTTGAAGGTAGATTTTAAGAAAATTCAATATTAAAACTATCTAGGGTTGTGATTTATTCCAATATTATTTAAAGATAAAGTGGTTATTTTATAATTGGGTAATATATTGATTTATTAACCTGGAACACTAATTTATAAAAGCATCTTCCGATGGTCAATTACAAATACCTAGTATAATCCAATTGAACCATATGTCTATGTCAAACCAAATTACCTAGATTCATTACGATTAAGTTCCAATTAAGACTACCCCCGCCCGACAGGTATATTCCTATCCTGTAAGGAAATATTGAAAGGGTTATCTATCCTAAGGAAGATCGTGGGCTATTGAGTCTAAGGTCTTAAACTTAAAATCCCTATGTCTAGTTCATTTTAAGTTTACCTAATCAATTTAATTAATGGCCAGTTAATAAAGAGCATTAAGATTAAGACTCAAAAATAAATCTTTACATTATCCAAATTATAATCTAACCCTTATAAACCCGTGATATTGAATTTCATCACAACCCTAGATATTAACTTAGTTATGGACACATAGCTAGGGCTGGTAAAAACTTGAAAATAAAAGACAATAAACTGCTGAAAAGTAATTGCGGTAAAATAAATACTGAAAAGTAAAGATACATAAAATGAAATGCTAAGGTAAAAGGAATTACTTTTACTATTACTAATTTAGAGAATCTCCCAGAAAATAATATATAAACTTGTGATTATTACCAACCGACCAATCTGGCGGTATCCTGATTAAGTCAAATTAAGTCCAACCAGCCATATAGGCGGTAATATTTGTCCATAATCCAGCCATAAAGGCGGTAGGGCTAGGTACCAAATAAATTTACCAACTGACCATTCTGGCGGTATCCTTGATTAATCAGGTTCAAACCAACAGAAAATAAATTTACCAACCGACCAATATAGCGGTTTCCTTTATTAAGTCAGGTTCAAACCAGATTAAATAAAATTGCCAACCGACCAATATAGCGGTATCCTTTATTAATCAGTTTTAAATAGTAAATATATCATTTTTAAGGGAGATTAATCTAAATAGCAATAGATAAAATAATTACCTTTCACCTTAGCCTAGGAAAGTTACCTCCTCATGTGAATAGTAAAAACTGTAAAAAGTAGAAGAAGTAAATTACTATTATTACAAAATGTAATTAAAATTAAATTACAAAAGTAAAAAATTAAAAACTAAAATATTTAGAGAGAGAGAAACTCTCGCTTTTACCACGGATTAGAAGAGAGAGAATGGTACACTGAAATCTGAAATTTCGCGCTCATTTATAGGTAAAATTTTACTGTTCGAGCGTCGCGACGCCAAAGCCCTCAGCGTCGCGACGCTGGATTTTGTCGACGTGGCACGATGAGGAGGCGACACGTAGCAATTCGGATAGAGGATAAGGTTGACACGTGTAATGGCGGCTGGAACTCAATTATGAAGCTGACGTCATTGATGAATGGCACTGTCATGACGTCATTGGTGACGTCATGATGAGCTGTGGCGTGCGCACGTTAGGGATCTTTTGTGGTGGTGACACGTGGCACGGCGCATGTTAGTAAAGTCAAACTTCTCAAATTCTGACCAGTTGACCAGGCGCATGTTAGCAGATTCGGCGCACATGCTGGGCGTCGCGACGCGGAAGGTCTGGGCGGGCGGCGCGACGCTGGAAATTACCAAAATGCCCTTTTTCGCCAATTTTCACTGTTTTGCTCCAAATCACCTCCAGAATGTCCTGAAAACTTTATTTATCTACAAAATAACACAAAACACATCAAAACATTCACAAAACTCAAGAAACTATACAAAATATTAGATTAAATGAGTGGGAAATAGTGATATAAATACCACTCATCACACCCCCAAACCTAACATTTTGCTAGTCCTCGAGCAAAATACAGAATAAAATAACAGAATAAAATTTAACTAAGCCATTTTCGTAGGGATCACGGTTGCATTTAGCGTATGCAACAAGCCTTTAAACCCCTAGGTGTCCCTAGTGGACGAGTTGTAGTCTCGTGAGGGTTTACAGCAATGATACCCACAAACATTTTACAAAAGTAAAAAGATAGTAAAACTAATGCACACAAAAGCAAAAAGACAAGCGAAAAGAGAATAAAGAAGATAGTAACTAATCAGGTGAAATTTCTACTACAAGTTACTAGTTGTTTTGTTTCTTTCTAAATTACTAAATAAGTAAATTCTCTGATTATTTTTACCATTCTTCATATACACAGCCAACAAATATAATCAACTCATTTTTGCCCACAACAGTCATAAGTGCAGTTGATAAGAGAGTAATATTTTTGTCCTAAAGTTCTATCAGATTTCACACCTTTTTGTAGCAATGGAATAATTTTTTCTTTTCTGATTTTTTTCTTTGCTTTTTCTGAATTTTGACTTTTTATTTATATACAATACCTTCCGTCTATGTAGCGAGCTTTGGGTCGGTGGCTCCCAAACCCGTTGGCTTTAGGGCACCAGGTGTTAAGACACCCCTACGAACTTAATTACTCAGACTTCAGATATGATATTTTTTTGCAGTATCTTGATCCATGTAGCGAGCTTTGGGCCAATGACTCCCAAACCAGTTGTTTTAGGGCACTAGGTGTTAAAACACCCTTACAGACTTAATAACCCGGATCTTAGATACTTTAATTTTTTTTTTTACTCATCACTAATTATAGATGCTTCCTCCATTAAATTAGAGCACGGAATATTACAAACTTTTCAATTACAGCTAATGTCTGTATGTTACTATGCATGTTGATAATACCTGTCAAATGAGCATATGAAGATCCATTTTAGTCAGTATTATGGAGAATTCACAAATTAAATAATTCAAAATGAAATAAACAAAATTAACTCGTTTCGAAATAAATGGTTTGAAATACGTCTCAAGAGTGGAAAATCCTTACTCAGCTATTTCTTACAGATTTCACCTTTTTAGTTAAAATAAAAACACAAAAATGCAAAATATTTTTGTAATTTTTGAAAATTTTTCAATTTTTTTTGTATTTTTCGAAAAAATTTGGACTAAAATAAAAAACACAATACAAACAAGTACTATTAACTATACCTCACCCCCAAACCTAAATGAGACATTTCCCCCATGTCTTAAACAGTAGAAGAAGAGTTTAGAAAAATAATACCTGGTTAGTTGAAATTCTACAGGAAAATTACAGGTTAAGATCCAGATTTATTCGATGCTTCTTACCACGATCGTCCTCGGACCAATTTATCTTTGATATGATAGGGTCAACTTTTGGTTCATAGGCTATGAGTTGGTCAATTAGATCTGGAGCAGTTCTGGCAGTAAAAGGAGTTCTTTTAAAGGTTTTGACACAAACCCATTTCTTCGAGCATCATCAAGAAAAACACAAAGAAAATCATAAAACCCATCAACGTTGTACAACCCATTGGTTTCTGGTGTATGTTTAGGTTCGCCCAAGATAGTACAATAAAATTTTCCTCCAATGTGCCCAAACCACCTGGCAAAGCAATAAAAGCATCAGCACAGTTAATCATTTCTACCAGACGTTCAGACATACCTGGCACGATCAGTTCCTCTCCGTTTGTTGGTTCAATAAGATTTGCTTCTGCCAAGGGTTTTGGAATGATTCCCAAAACGTGACTGCCTCATTCCTGTACGGCCTTTGAAACAATCCCCATTAGTCCAAGATTACCTCCGCCATATATTAAGTGCATATTCCTTGCGGCTAAGACTCGACCCAATTCCTATGATGCTTCTATGTATTGTGGTTTAGTACCAACAGTACTACCGCAAAACACACAGATGTTTTCAACTCGTCTTCTTGAAGTGGTTTCCATTTTTTACTCTGGATGTCTTCAAAAGTGCAATGATGAGTTGAATTTATAGTACCTGAAAAAGGTGAGTAAAAATAACACATGTATCTTCCAAATGACGATTAGTAGCAAATAGTAAAATAGATCGTGATAGTCAACAAGATCTGGATCCTGTCGGAGAAAATAAAGGAAAACAACAAAATAAATCACAATTATTAGGAAAAGATAAAGAGATATAATATTTACAAAAATAACAAGCTTGATTGACGTCTATGCGTCAGGGACAAGCTTCCCATCCAATTTTCTTATAAATTGGCAAACAGGGTCTTTTTGAGTCAGATTCCCGAGACTTAACTGTTGTCTTTCTTTTTGAAATTGTGTATGTAATCTACGAAAGACTATGTGAACATGTCCACTGGGATGCGTCTCAAGAGTCGAAGATATATCATCTAAAGACTCCTTACTCAAGCCATCCCTAATGAATTCAATTTTGTCTTCGCGATTAATAGACACCATTCCTAAAGAACGACAACGAGTATTGCAATTCCATCGTGCACATTTGTAACAAACACCCATTTGCTTAGCTCTACGTTTCTTTGCATAGGTGCTTCTTCCAAAGCCAGGCAGATGTGAAATAAAAGATTCAAAAGACTCACCTGCCAATCGAACTCGTGCTTCAATTACCCAACGAATGTCATTGGGCACACCATGGATTGTCAGTAGTCTCATTCGTTCCAAGCGAGCTTTGTAAACTTTCATTAAAGATTTTTGTGGGAGAGAAGGAAATTGCTTGTGAAGATTTGCGAGAGCTTCTTCCATCTTGAAATGACTTAATCTGCAAAAACTAAACACACAAATTAAATCACACCAAATCACAATAATACAAAAATTGCATGGGTTGCCTCCCTGCGAGCGCTAAGTTTAAAGTCGTCAGCTAGACGTGACTTCTTGAACATTTATGCTGGATCTGAAAGTGTGACACTTTCTTTTTGTCGCTCAAATGATTCTCCCCAGTAGTGCTTGACACGCTGACTTTTAACCTTGAATGTGTTGTTGGTATTGGGATCCAGTAACTCAACAGCTCCAAATGGTAAAACCTGAGTGATCACAAATGGTCCAGACCACCTAGATTTCAACTTTCCAGGGAAAAGTTTCAGCCTTGAGTTGTATAACAACACCTGCTGTTTTGGTTCCAACTGTTTGTGCACTATTTTTCGGTCATGCCATTTTTTTGTCTTTTCCTTGTATAATTTGGCATTGTCATAAGCCTGTAGGCGAAATTCTTCCAATTCGTTGAGTTGGTGCAGTCTTTTCTCTCCTGCAGCTTGTGAGTCAAGATTCAACTTCTTCAGTGCCCAGTACGCCTTGTGTTCAAGCTCAACTGGCAGATGGCATGCTTTCCCAAACACCAATTGATATGGGGACATACCAATGGGTGTCTTGTAAGCTGTCATGTAGGCCCATAATGCATCATCTAGTTTTGTTGACCAGTCCCTCCTTGTCGATCCAACGGTTCTTTCTAGGATTCTTTTGATCTCCATGTTTGAAACCTCAACCTGTCCATTTGACTGTGGATGGTAAGCTGTGGCAACCTTGTGAGTAACTCCGTATTTGGATAGGAGTGCATCGAAGTATTTGTTGCAGAAATGTGAACCACCATCGCTGATAATTGCCCGAGGTGTTCCGAATCGAGTGAAAATGTTCTTCTTTATGAATTTGATCACAACTTTTGAGTCATTGGATGGCAGTGCAATTGCTTCAACCCATTTGGAGACGTAGTCTACAGCAACCAGGATGTACAGGTTTCCAAATGATGGAACAAAGGGTCCCATGAAATCAATACCCCATACATCAAATATTTCCACTTCTAGAATGTTTTGCAATGGTCATTCGTTTCTCCTGGAAATATTCCCCGTTCTCTGGCACCTGTCACATTGAAAAGCAAAAAGATAAGCATCTTTAAAAAGTGTGGGCCAGAACAAACCTGATTGAAGGACTTTGGCTGCAGTTTTGTTTCCGCTGAAGTGTCCGCCATATGGTGAAATGACAGTGTTGCAAAACACTGTTGATTTCCTCATGTGGAACACATCGTCTCAGTAGTTGATCAGCACACCATTTGAACAGGTATGGTTCATCCCAGACATAATGCTTGACTTCTTTGAAGAACTTTTTCCGTTGCTGAGTTGTCCATTCCAACGGCCATTTTCTTGTCACAATATAATTGACATAGTCAGCATACCAAGGGACTTCCTGTTGATTTATGAAAAACAGTTGTTCATCTGGAAAAGTTTCTTTGATTGATGGATCTTTGTCAGCTGTTTCTCCATTCTCGAGCCTTGATAGATGATCTGCCACCTGATTTTCTGTTCCTTTCCTGTCTCGAATCTCCACGTCGAATTCTTGCAGAAGAAGTATCCAACGGATCAATCTGGGTTTGGCATCTTTCTTTGTGATTAGATATTTGATTTCTGAATGATCTGTGTAAATCACCACTTTGGGACCCAACAGATAAGAGCGGAATTTGTCAAAAGCATACACAACTGCTAGCAACTCCTTTTCAGTGGTTGTGTAGTTGAGTTGAGCTTCATTCAGAGTTCTGCTGGAGTAGTAAATGGTGTGGAAAATCTTTGCTTTTCGTTGTCCCAAAACTGCACCTACAGCAAAATCACTAGCATCACACATTACCTCGAATGGAAGGGTCCAATCTGGTGTTACAATGATGGGGGCAGAAATCAGCTTCTGTTTTAAGATCTCGAAAGCTGCCTGGCATTCTTTGGTGAAGTTAAAAGGCACATCCTTTTCCAGAAGATTGCAAAGAGGTTTAGCAATCTTGGAAAAGTCTTTGATAAATCTTCTGTAAAAACCTGCATGTCCAAGAAAACTCCGAATCCCTTTGACAGATGTTGGTGGAGGTAGTTTCTCAATTGTCTCGATTTTTGCTTTGTCTACCTCAATCCCTTTTTGTGAAATCCGGTGTCCAAGAACAATGCCTTCCTGCACCATGAAATGACATTTTTCCCAATTGAGTACCAGGTTTGTATCTTCGCACCTTTGTAATACCTGTTCCAAATTTTGCAAACAATGGTCAAAAGAATCTCCAAATACAGAAAAATCATCCATAAAAACCTCCATACTCTGCTCCAGCATGTCTGACAAGATGGCCATCATAGAACGCTGAAATGTAGCAGAGCATTACATAATCTAAATGGCATCCTGCGAAAAGCAAAAGTACCATAGGGACATGTAAAGGTAGTTTTCTCCTGGTCTTCTGGTGCGATGGCAATCTGATTGTACCCTGAATATCCGTCCAGAAAGCAATAGAATTCATGTCCTGCCAGCCTGTCTAACATCTGGTCAATAAATGGTAGTGGGAAATGGTCCTTTCTTGTGGCTTTATTGAGTTTCCTGTAGTCCATACATACTCTCCATCTAGTCACCGTTCTTGTTGGGATTAACTCGTTCTTTTCATTGGTGACCACAGTAATTCCTCCTTTCTTTGGTACACACTGCATAGGACTTACCCAAGTGCTATCTGAGATGGGGTAAATGATGCCAGCATCCAACCATTTGATGATTTCTTTCTTCACAACTTCCTTCATGATTGGATTGAGTCTCCGTTGATGCTCCACTGTGGGTTTGTATTCATCATTCATCAGAATCTTGTGCATGCAAAATGATGGACTAATGCCTCGAATGTCTGCTATAGTCCAGCCAATGGCTTTTTTGTGCTCTCGTAAAACTCTTAGTAGCTTTTCTTCCTGCTCCAATGTTAGTGAAGAAGAAATAATAACAGGTAATTCAGAAGAGTTTCCAAGAAATGCATACCTGAGATGGCTCGGAAGTAACTTTAGTTCCAGCTGTGGTGGTTCTTTAATCGAAGGTTTGATTCGATCTTTCTTTGGCAATTCCAAGCTTTCAACTGGTGGTGTTGCTTTGAATCGAATGGTTTGTCAAGGTAGCTGATACATTCCAGGATTTCAGCATCTAGCTCGCTGTCAGTCATATTGGTGATGCAAGCTTCAAGTGTATCCGTGGGATTTGGCTCAGTATTCTGAATGATATTATCAACAACATCAACTCTGAAGCATTCTTCTTCTTCCTTTTCATTGCTCGGAAATTTCATAGCTTTGAAAACATTAAAGGTCACTTCTTGGTCCTGCACTTTCATGGTTAGTTCTCCTTTTTGCACATCAATTATAGTTTTACCTGTAGCCAAAAATGGTCTCCCAAGAATGATAGGTATTTCTTTGTCTTCTTCCATGTCAAGGATGATGAAGTCTGCTGGAAGGATGAGTTTGTCAACTTTGACCAGCACATTTTCAACGACTCCTCTCGGAAATGCGAGTGTTCGATCAGCAAGTTGCAAAGATATCGAGGTAGGCATTGCTTCTCCAATTTGCAGTTTCCTATAAATAGAAAAAGGCATTAAATTAACACTGGCACCTAAATCACATAAAGCCTTACCGATGTAATGTTCTCCAATGGTGCATGGAACTGTGAAACTGCCAGGATCTTTCAACTTCAGGGGAAGCTTCCTCTGAATGATGGCGCTGCATTCTTCTGTCAAAGCTACTGTCTCGTAATCTCCCAATCTCCGTTTTCGTGAAAGAATGTCTTTCATGAATTTGACATAACTGGGCATTTGTTCCAAGGCTTCTGCAAATGGGATGTTGATGTGCAGCTTTTTAAATATCTCCAGGAAACGAGCAAACTGTTTGTCTAGTTTGTTTTTCTGAAGACGCTGAGGAAATGGTGGTGGTGGAGTGATCTGTTCTTTTTATTTTTCCTTTGCTTCTTTTTCTTCCATCTGTGGAACTGCATCTTTTGGAACTTCCTCAGCAGCTGTTTTGACTCCAACGTCTTTGTTGATTTCAGTACCGCTTTTTAAGGTAATGGCTTGACATTGCTCCTTCCCTCGGTTCCTTGGATTTGGTTCTGTGTTGCTGGGAAGATTACCTGGCGGTCTGTAACTCTGAGCATTGGCCAGTTGGCCAATTTGATTCTCCAGTGCTTTGATGGAAGCTGATTGGCTATGAATCATAGCTTCATATCTTTTTAATTGAGCTAACATCTCTGCCATCACTGGTTCATTTGTCTGCTCCTCCTGGCCTTTATTCTGTTGCTGGAATCCAGGTGGTGGATAGTTCCGCTGTTGGCCTGAATTGTTGTTCCATGAAAAATTAGGATGATTCCTCCACCCTGGGTTGTAGGTGTTGGAATATGGATTGTTCCCCTGCCTGTTGAAATTGTTGACATAATTCACCGTTTCTTCTTCATGTTGATTTGATTCTGGTGCTCCTCCATATGGTGAACTTGTGGATCCAGTGGTAAGAGTTTCCATGAATTTGCAAATTTGATCTAGTTTGGTGTTGACTGCTGTATTAGCTCCAACTTCATAAATTCCTGCAATTCTTTGAATCAGACTTCTTTCTGTTGGCCACAAGGAATTGTTGTTAGCCATTTCTTCAATTAGTTCCCAAGCTTGATCTTCTCCTTTTGCCATCAAAGCTCCTCCAGCAGCAGCATCAATTGTGGTTCTCATTATTCCAGAAAGTCCATTATAGAATGTTTGGACTTGAAGCCATTTTGGAATCTCATGGTGTGGACATTTCCGGAGTAAATCTTTGTACCTTTCCCAAGCTTCGTAGAGAGTTTCTGAGTCTTGTTGCACAAAGGATGTGATGTCATTCCTCAGTTTTCCAGTTCTGGCTGGTGGAAAATACTTTGCAAGAAATTTGGTGGCTAAGGTGTTCCATGTTGTGATAGAACCTGCTGGTAATGAATGTAGCCAGGCTTTAGCTCTGTCCTTCAAGGAGTATGGGAATACACGCAGTCTCATTGCTTCTTCAGCTTCTCGGTTGTAATTGAACGTACCGCAAACTTCCAGGAAGTTGCTGATGTGGGCATTAGGATCTTCAGTTGCATTTCCTCCAAACTGAACTGACTGCTGAATCATCTGAATGCAAGTTTTGATGTCACCCGCATTTGCTGGTAATGGAGGGAGTACAATACATGAAATGAGTCTGTCAACCACCGGAATGATTCTGTCTCGAATGGGAATTGGTGGTGCAACCTCCAAAGGTTCAGGTTCCATGTTGACTAAAGCTTCTTGGGCTTCTCGCCTTTCCCTTCTCAACTGTCTGATAGTTCTTTCAATTTCTGGGTCAAACGGTCGTAGTTCAAAGCTTCTGGTTCGTCTCATGAAGTTTCTGAGAACCTGAAACACAAGAAAACAATAACAATAAGTAAAAAGAAATTAGATACAAGTAAAAGTATCTAACCCCTAAACTAATAATAAAAGATAAATAAGTCCCCGGCAACGGCGCCAAAAACTTGACCGGCGTAAACACACACGTATAACGCAAGCGTACGTATCGTTCAAGTAGTATAAAAAGTATCGATCCCACGAGGACTTAATACCTAAGTTATTAATTTTATGAGGTTAAATGATTACTAGTATCTAACAGGTTGTTTAATTGATTTGAAATAGCGACGATTCTAAATTTAAAGACAATAAAATAAAATTGTTTGAAGGTAGATTTTAAGAAAATTCAATATTAAAACTATCTAGGGTTGTGATTTATTCCAATATTATTTAAAGATAAAGTGGTTATTTTATAATTGGGTAATATATTGATTTATTAACCTGGAACACTAATTTATAAAAGCATCTTCCGATGGTCAATTACAAATACCTAGTATAATCCAATTGAACCATATGTCTATGTCAACCAAATTACCTAGATTCATTACGATTAAGTTCCAATTAAGACTACCCCCGACTGACAGGTATATTCCTATCCTGTAAGGAAATCTATTGAAAGGGTTATCTATCCTTAAGGAAGATCGTGGGCTATTGAGTCTAAGGTCTTAAACTTAAAATCCCTATGTCTAGTTCATTTTAAGTTTACCTAATCAATTTAATTAATGGCCAGTTAATTAAAGAGCATTAAGATTAAGACTCAATAAATAAATCTTTATATTATCCAAATTATAATCTAACCCTTATAAACCCGTGATATTGAATTTCATCACAACCCTAGATATTAACTTAGTTATGACACATAGCTAGGGCTGGTAAAAACTTGAAAATAAAAGACATAAACTGCTGAAAAGTAATTGCGGTAAAATAAATACTGAAAAGTAAAGATACAATAAAAATGAAATGCTAAGGTAAAAGGAATTACTTTTACTATTACTAATTTAGATAATCTCCCAGAAAATAATATATAAACTTGTGATTATTACCAACCGACCAATCTGGCGGTATCCTGATTAAGTCAAATTAAGTCCAACCAGCCATATAGGCGGTAATATTTGTCCATAATCCAGCCATAAAGGCGGTACCAAAATAAATTTACCAACCGACCATTCTGGCGGTATCCTTGATTAATCAGGTTTAAACCAACAGAAAATAAATTTACCAACCGACCAATATAGCGGTTTCCTTTATTAAGTCAGGTTCAAACCAGATTAAATAAAATTGCCAACCGACCAATATAGCGGTGTCCTTTATTAATCAGTATTTTAAATAGTAAATATATCATTTTTAAGGGAGATTAATCTAAATAGCAATAGTAAAATAATTACCTTTCACCTTAGCATAGGAAAGTTACCTCCTCATAGTGAATAGTAAAAACTGTAAAAAGTAAAGAAAGTAAATTAATATTATTACAAAATGTAATTAAAATTAAATTACAAAAGTAAAAAAATTAAAAACTAAAATATTCTAGAGAGAGAAACTCTCGCTTTACACGGATTAGAAGAAAGAGAATAGTACACTGAAATCTGAAATTTCGCGCTCTATTTATAGGTAAAATTTTACTGTTCGAGCGTCGCGACGCCAAAGCCCTCAGCGTCGCGACGCTGGATTTTGTCGACGTGGCACGATGAGGAGGCGACACGTAGCAATTCGGATAAGAGGATAAGGTTGACACGTGTAATGGCGGCTGGAACTCAATTATGAAGCTGACGTCATTGATGACGTGGCACTGTTCATGACGTCATTGGTGACGTCATGATGATGTGGCGTGCGCACGTTAGCGGATCTTCTGTGGTGGTGACACGTGGCACGGCGCATGTTAGCAAAGTCAAACTTCTCAAATTCTGACCAGTTGACCAGGCGCATGTTAGCAGATTCGGCGCATGCTGGGCGTCGCGACGCGGAAGGTCTGGGCGGCGCGACGCTGGAAATTACCAAAATGCCCTTTTTCGCCAATTTTCACTGTTTTGCTCCAAATCACCTCCAGAATGTCCTGAAACTTTATTTATCTACAAAATAACACAAAACACATCAAAACATTCACAAAACTCAAGAAACTATACAAAATATTAGATTAAATGAGTGGGAAATAGTGATATAAATACCACTCATCAGTAGATTTGGGAATGCAAGGCATACGTTTGGATGATACCAAACTAGAACCCAAATTGGATAAGTGCCAAATGTAGGTTATCCTAGGGAAAACCATAAGTATAGTACTTATACATCTCACTTGAGAACAATCAGATTGTTCCTCACCATGAGGTTTTCTTAAGAGGAATACCGATATGCAGTGGTAAGTGGGAGGATGGTATAACTCGATGAAAATCGGAGTGATACTGTTCAAGGCACAAAGTCCTTAATGGAACACAAATAGTTAATCAAGGATGAAACTGTACCATTAATCTTCGAATACACAAGAATCAGGTAGATCGGAGAGAATCAGAAAACAACCTGGGGTATGGGTTTCTGATCTAATCTCATAAAGATGTCTATCTTATTGAGAAATACCAACTGACTACGTTTGAGGTAGTGATACAAGGTATCGACTCCTTTTTATGGCAAAGTGCCATTAGTCCGAAATGGATTCCATGTATACCAACTATGTTTGGACACTAGTTGCTGTACCGCTAGGCATTGTGCCTATTGGTACTGTATAAGTCTTCAAGGAAGACATACATGGATGGCAACATACCAACGTACTAAGCTAGGCTTGTTGCGAAAAGGTATCGTTATCAACATTGTATTGACTACGGTTTAACCTTTTACCCGTTGCCACGGTAAATCCACGGTAAATCCATTTATGAAATGTGCCAGTTAAAGATCAAAATCGATTTCCTTAAACGGAAACCTTTTGGAGGATGTTTATAACATCTTGATGATTTTGTCGTACTAAAACCAGCAAACAAGGTTTGCAGGTTATTCGATCCATGTTTGGATTGAAGCAAGCATTAGGTTCTTTAAATTATCGTTTTGATGTAATTATAATGGTGTATGATTTAATTCAAAACGAAATAATTCTTGTGTATATAAGAAGGTTAGTGGGAGCGCACTAACAATGAATGTCCTGTATAAAATAATGATAATATATGTCATTTCTTGGAAATGAAATTCCCATAAAATAATCGATGAAGCTTGGCTTTCGAGATAATTCTCCGTAGAATTCTTAGGAGTAACAACCTTTATTCCAGGAATAAAGATCTACTGCGATAGATTAAGTTGTTAAAACTCTGCGAGAACTCGTACATTGAAAAATGTATGTGACCTGGTGTCTCATACGCTTTAAGCATATGGATTCAAAAACAGGCCAATCCGAGTGATAGTCACTGGATTGAAGTTAAGAACATCCGTTAGTATATTAGAGAACTAAGGATGCTGTTTTAATCTGTGGAGATGGAGAACTTGAAGTGACTGGGATTACTGTAGCAAGTTTCCAAACCGACAAAGACGGCTTTGAGTCGCAAACGGTACTATAAAGTTTGAATAACATTACAGTGAGCTAGAAATCTTCCAAGCAAGATACTGTTGCCGAATAAACAACAAATGCGGATTATTGCTGCAGCTGAGGCAGCAATAGAAGCCATTTGGGTCGATAATAAATCTAATTAGATTGGATATAGTTCTGTTAGCGGCTGAGCTAGGCGTCAGCACAGGCTAAAGAATTAATGGTCTCATCAATGATCCAGATATATACTTCGATACTCATCTGATTCGTTCGGATCATACATCGTAGCGATGTGATGATCGAATAAATTGCATCAGACGATAATCATGCAAATGCGCTGACGAAAGCTTTTCTCAGCAGTTTGAGCCAACCGTACATAGTTCGGGTGTAAGACACTCAAGTGACTGGCTATAGGCCAAGTGGGAGATTGTTGGATAATTATGACCCATAGCGTCAATATTTGTACAGATCATGGTGTTGTTGTACAAATTAACTATGTGACAAATGAGATTGCACTCTTATCATTTGTGATTACATCACTTAGATGTATAAATGATGAGAGGTCCCTATGATTTGTTCCTGGACGGAGAATGATATGAGACAGTATCAGTCCACGTAGGATAAATCATTAAATATCCCTAGTCAGAGTATTATCGAGATTGGACATCGACAAATACGTAAAAGACTAGTATTGCACTTGCTCGCGTTGTGAGGGCACAACGGCATAGTTCTCATATATTTGGGTATTGGATACTTATGCAAGTGTAATGGGGGGTTGTGTTTCACCGATGGTACGGGAAACAGCTTCGCTCTGGGTAGACCCCCTCGGAATCCCATTGGTAGTATGACTATGTGTCTATGGGAGTCCGACATCAGGGTAGGTGTATTTGGTCTTAACCTGAGACTTGCACCGCTAATGCTTACGACAATCGATATACTTGAGTTGAGATCGTACAGGGGTGTAACAGGTCTTGTGTACGCCGATACTGGGTATATTGAGAATCGTAAAGTATTGGGTGTGATGTCAAGACGGAAGTATCACTCCAGTCATAGTGGATATGATGTCACGATGGATACGGTATTAGTGCTCTTAAGTGCTGCGCGGCCAATCGCGATATTATGACTAGGTCATGTATATCCGATTATAGAGACTAGTTACCAGACATCCGACAAGTGCTTCGTACGGGGCAGACACAACTCCAGCCCCAGGCCTAGCACGTGACCGTCCGATACCGGATCGAAATACGCAATACTACATATACTACGCCTGATATAGATCGCTTATTCCTGTAAGCATGTTTCCGGAGAATTGGGTAGGCATGGCGCTTTGCTAGAGGCCAACTTTGTCTTGTGAATCGGTGTAAACGTGGTACGAGGTACTTACGTGTTCGGATAGTCCGACGACCCGATTTACTGCCAACATATATGGGGATCTCATGAGTCACTTCCCAAAGATTCACCGATGATGTATAACTCGCACTTTAATTAATCTGGGATTAATTCGATGAGAGAGAAAATTAATTTGGGATTAATTATGGAGATATTTTATCTGGGATAAAATATCGTCTAAAGAGAGAAAATGATTAATTTAGAATTAATCGGATAAATTAATATATTCGATATATTAAACGAAATTGGATTTCCACGCGGAATTAAAATTGGATTTTAATTCGGGCGAACGAATTAATTTAGAATTAATTCGTTAGGGACGTGAATAGTGATTTTGTTAGGCGTAATCATTTAATTACGACGCGACGGAAAATTCGCTAATTAGGAATTAGCGAACCCAAGCCCGAGAGTGATTGCGAGCACATTCGCATTTTGAATTCGAGTGCGGCACGCAAGTCACATCAATCGTCAAATCATTCGTCATATCAAGCGTCAAATCAAACGTCACTTTGAGTGATGTGATATTTGATTGATTGATTTAAAAGCAACTTGACACTTTGAGTGATGTAAGTTGGTGGAATAGTGTTAGTAGTTGAAAAGAATTTACCATTTATTTTATAAATGATTTATTTGGTAAATCTTTAATATATTTTATGGAAAATATATAAAGGATATTGGATATCATTTTCATACTAACCTAACACATCAAAATCTCTTCTCTTTCTCTTCCTCATGTTCACGCCCAAAGGGCAGTGAACTGCTTCTATTTTGGGCGAAAATGGAAGCAATTTTGGGCAAGTTTTGTGGCAAAATTGCCAAGTGCTAGCACACCGAGAGTTAAACGAAGGTGTTAGGGAAAATCACCCACAAGTCGGGAATCGTTTGACGCACATTCGAGGCTCAAATTCATGAAGCAAAACTGAAATTCTTGGACAAAAATCTACTGCAGTGGGCGCCTAAACCAGTGAGCATTTTTGAAGTTTTGTTCGTCGTTTCATCTCAACCGATCGATGTGAGTATTCCACAACTTCTTCGATTTGTTTTCACACATTTTTCATGCTTGTTATGATCTTGGGACCTAGAATAAAACCAACACACCCTCCCTCTGGGGAATCTACAACGGGAAATCCATTTGATAGTCAGTCACACACCATAGCTCAATGGCACGTACCTTAGTGTATAAAAAAGGGTGCACTCACTTGGTCGCTCGAACCATTGATTGGGGAGACCTAGTTGTGGCCCATCCTTCACCGGTGAGAGCCTTTGTCTACACTCTTGCGAACCCACCCATAGACCGGGGTTGTATGGTTAAAGTAACAATTATTTCCTTGAGTATGTGCTTATGGACCATCCTCATTTAGATGCAGTTGGACTATTGTCAGAAATGCGGACTTGCTGGGCCATTTAAACTGGGGTGAGTTCGTACCTTATGACTATTAGGCCCACAGCTTCTGAAATGTTGATGGGCCATTATGTAGAAATTATTACTTTATGTTTGCATTATCTTTCTTTTATTCTTGTGTTTTGGAACATTGTCATTTGGATCCATTTGGACCATTTGTCATGGGATATGGGCTTGTCGGGCCATTTAAACTGGGACAAGAACGTATTTTATGACGATTGGGCCAAAGGCTTCTAAGTGCTGATGGGCCACTTTGTGCTTGTGTTCGGAACATTACCATTTGGATTTAGTTGGGCTCCTTGTCATGAGATGTGAACTCGTTGGGCCATTTAGACTGGGATGAGTTCACTCCTATGACAATTAGCCCGAAAGCTTCTAAAATGATAACGGGCCGATTTGTTGGAAAATTTTAGTTAATTTAGTATGTTATATATGTTACATGCATCTCATGCACCTCATACATACATATATCATGTTAACACCATCTATGTCTCAAAAAGACATCATAGATACCATTTGGGTTAGAGAAGGGACGAGACTCACTAAAAGAACAGTAACAAGTATGAGTGAATCTGATAATGAGGTGTCCTGTATGGATCAGTTAGGGAACGGTCTCGCCAAGATCACTGAACAGTTGCAGGCTTTGACTACTGCTGTGGCTGGCATAGCCGGGTCTCATGCTGGGGGTAGTTCTGGGGATGTGAGGCAAGAGGAACCTCCGAACAGATTGGGGGATGATATCCCCACTTTTGATGATGATATGGCAGAGTATGCAGCAAACAGAGTATCTGGGTCTCAGGCAGAGTTATAGAAGCTCTGGGATCAGGTTGAGTCAGTTACCCGCAAGATGAGGGGTAAGAATGAGGATTTGCTGGATTATGACACGCTGAATTTCGAAGAACAGTTGCCGGCACAGTTCAAGATGCCTCATATGGCAAAGTTTAACAGGAATGGGGATCCAAGGGTGCATCTCTGATAGTTTGTATCAGTCATGAGTTCAGTTGGCCTATCTCAACGCCAAGTGCAGAAAATGTTTGGAATGTCCCTCGAGGGATCTCCCGTGGTGTGGTACCATAGTTTGGAGAAAAAAAGTGAAGAAAGATTGGAGGGAGTTGGCTGATGCTTTCCTGAAGCAGTATGTCACTGACTTAGAGATCGATCTGTCACTCCGCGATCTGGAGAATGTTAAGCAGAAATCGGAGGAGAGTTTTAAGGAGTACGTGGACCGATGGAGGGGTCAGTTGTTGAAAATGCAGACTAGGCCCTCGGAGAAGGACCAAATTAAAATGATCATCAAGGGCACCAAGCCCTCCGTCTATGGGAAGCTAAGGAGGATGACCTCCATGATTACTGATTTTCGGCAGTTGTGGGAAACTGTCATGGATATTGAGGAAGAAGAGGCCGAAAACAGAAAATTCTATGGTCTGAATAGGAGGCCCATTGGGGGGACATCGGGAACAAAGCCCGTTTCTGCTGAGATTGCCGCTATCCGGAACCGGAGATTCTCCAACTTGGGTAGGCCTTTGTCCAAAGTATTGGAGAAGTTGAAGAGACAAGGACTTCTGTCACCCCTAGAAGCCAAACCATTACCCAATCCCCCACCATCACATTATAACCTAAGCCTTTACTGTCACTTTCACCTACAAAAGGGCCATGACACCGACAATTGTGCCCGACTCCGCCATGAAATCCAAGACCTGATAGACTCTAAGAAAATACCTGACCCAAAAACAGAACAGCCTGACACACACAAAAACCCCTTACCCAACTACCGTGTCGTACCACCACCAAACTATATGATCAATTCTGGCCTCCCAGAAGACCTTGTCCTAAAATCCTTTCACCCTCAAGCCTTTTGCCTGGGAATCTGGGATAGTACTAGTGAAGATGAGACTGAGCAGGGGAAAATATTTTGGCTTGATTTCTCTAGCAGTGATGAGGAAGAAGTGAGGGGAATGACGCGCAGCAGTCGTTTTTACAATGATATGGCAGAAAAGGGTAAGGGCGTTTTGACAGATGGTAGAAAAGTGGTTGAGACTGAAGAAAATACTGAGTGGGATATATTGTTGAGGCAATTGAGGAAGACTAGAGCACAAGTGAGTATCTGGGAACTGTTATGTGCGTCTCGGGAGCATAGGCAGGCCATGGTTGAGGCCTTGAGCAAGATTGTGGTACCGGAAGATGCCAACCCTGCAATGTTTGTTGGGTCGGTTCAGAAAGAGGCTTTACATATATCTTTTTCTGAGGATGAACACCCGGCGGAGGGGAGAAATCATAATAGGCCTCTATTTATCAGGGCCGAGGTGAGGGGCAAGAGAACTTCATGTGTGATGGTGGATGACGGTTCGTCCATCAATGTGTGCCCACTGAAAATTCTGACGAGATTGGGTATGAAAACAACAGACTTGGACCCCTCCAGCATGACTATTAAGGCTTATGATGACAGTAAAATGGGAGTTGAGGGTACTTTTGTGGCTATGGTCAAAGTAGGCCCTATTGAAGATGAAGTTGAGTTTACAGTGTTGGACATCCCAGCTACTTTTTCCTTCTTGTTGGGAAGGCCTTGGTTTCACAAACTTGGGGGCGTGCCTTCCACTTTACATCAGATGATCAAGTTCTCACATGAGGGAGAAGTTGTTACTATTCGGGCTGAGGTAGACAATGCCTTGGCCGCCTTGGAGATACAACCTTTCACGAGGTTTCAGGTGTCAGCTACTTTTGAGGAGTGGGTGGATCCTAAGGTGGCTAGGATCATGAAAAAATGAAGTTTGAGCCGGGTGAAGGTTCAAAATTGCCAGATTTCAGAGGACAGACTACTCGGAAGGGTTTGGGGTACAAATCTGATGAAGAAAAGCCGAAGGTCAAGAAAAAAGGGCTGAAACTGATGGAGTGTTTAGTGAAAGCTTCAGGATATCAAGGGGAGCCTGAACCTGTAGAAGTTAATGGAATTGTGGTACCTAGGTTTGAGATCTTCCAGGATATGTTGGGTAAGAAGCCGATAGTTGAAGAAATTGTGAAGAAAGAAGAAGAGAATTGGGAGGAAGAACTGATGAAGTTGGAGAGCCTGACTCTGGGAGAGAACAAAAAGCCTGAGGAAAACCTGGTTGTAGAGGAAGAAATGCCTATAGATGATGAAGACATTTACCTTCCTGATTTGTTTGAATGTATTTCTGCATTATCCAATAATAAAGACATCTCTTTTGCTTACTTGCCTGAGTCATTTCCATTTACTCTGCACGAATTAAGCATATTTGATATCAGTTCGGCCAGAACTACTGCATTTAACCTTGGTACACCTGAGAGTCCCAAGGAAATTCTGATTGCAAGTGAAGTTACCTCCGAAGAGAGGGAGAAACTAGAAGAAGTGTTGAACAGATATGCCAAAGTGTTTGCTTGGTCCTATGAGGACATGCCTAGGGTAGACAGAAACATTGCCCAGTACATAATACCAACTTATCCGAACATGAGGCCAGTAAAACAGAAACTCCGACGGATGAGACCAGAATGGGCTGAGAAAGTCAGAGAGGAAGTTAAGAAACAGATAGATGTGGGGTTCCTGGAAGTAGTGAAGTATCCTGAGTGGTTGGCTAATTAGTGCCGGTGCCAAAGAAAGACGGGAAGGTCAGAATGTGTGTAGACTACAGAGATCTTAACAAGGCTTGTCCGAAAGATGATTTTCCTCTGCCGCATATAGATGTTCTGGTTGATAGTGCAGCTTTATCTGCTATGTATTCATTTGCATATGGGTTTTCAGGTTACAATCAGGTTCTCATGGCTGAAGAAGACAAACACAAGACTGCATTTGTTACCGAGTGGGGTACTTACTGTTACAAGGTAATGCCGTTTTGGCTTAAGAATGCAGGAGCTACTTATCAGCGGATGGCCACTACACTTTTCCATGACTTGGTACACAAAGAGATTGAGGTGTATGTTGATGACATGATGGTGAAATCAGAGACAAGAGTTGGGCATATTGAAGCACTGGAAAGGTTCCTTCAGAGAGTTGACAGATACAACCTGCGGCTTAATCCCAAGAAATGTGTGTTTGGGGTGACATCAGGGAAATTGCTTGGTCATACAATGGGAATGGGCAGAATAGAGGTAGACTTTGAGAAGATCAAGCTAATCACTGAAATGCCTGCACCGAAGATAGAAAAAGAAGTCAGAGCATTCTTGGGAAAGATTCAGTACATCAGTCGGTTCAACGCCAAATTGACATCAGTATGTGAGCCTATCTTCAAACTGTTGAGAAAAGATCAGCCAGTGAGATGGAATGAATAGTGTCAGACTGTTGCTTATTATCTAGGTCCCAATATCAAACAAGACATGAAAACAATGTGTGAATACATCAACGGAGGTAGCGGAATACTCCCATCGATCGGTTGAGTCGATTTGGAGATGAATCAAGGCCAAAATGCTCACTGTTTTAGGCGTGAACTGCTGCAGTCCACTGTCCACTGTCTTCTGTTCTTGAGTTGCGAAACGGAGCTCCAAGCCTCGTCTAACGGATCCCGGCTCATGGGCGAACCTCCCTACCACCTTCGCAAGTCTCGTAGTGTGCTAGCACTTGCAGTTTTTGCCACAAAAACCCAACTCTTGGCTTCCCTTTGCTCACGTTTTTGGCTTCAAAAACCAGTGAAAAATGCCCCTTAGGCGTGAGCTTGAAGGAGAGAATGAGAGAGAGAAATGTTGTTAAGTTATTACAAAAGTGGTATAACATTTGTTTATATATTTTCCAAAAAAAATAAATGTTTTTACCAATTAATTTATTTTCAAAAAACAAATTAAATCAATTGTAATGACCTTGAGTGTTCCACACTCCAAAGTCAAAAGTCCATCACAAGTCCATCAAGTCACATCTACTTTAATAAAGTGACATGTTGTCATGTCACATCACTCAAAGTGACAAGTGAGTTGACGCTTGATGCGACTAATGATTTGACGCTTGATGTGACTTGCGACGCCGCACTCGAATTTGAAATACGGATGCGCTCGCAATCACACTCGGGCTCGGGTTCGCTAATTCCAAATTAACGATTTTTCCGTCGCGTCGTAATTAAATGATTACGCCTAGCGAATTCACTATTCACATCGCTAACGAATTAATTCTAAATTAATTCGTTCGCCCGAATTAAAATCTAATTTTAATTCCGCGTCGAAATCTAATTTCGTTTAATATATCGAATATATTAATTTGCCGATTAATTCCAAATTAATCGTTATCTCTCTCTAGACGATATTTTATCCTAGATAAAATATCTCCGTAATTAATCCTAGATTAATTTTCTCTATCTTCTATATAATCCCAGATTATTCAAGAGTGCGAGTTAGGCGTCATCGGTGGATTATCGGGAAGCGACCCATGAGATCCCCGGATAAATTGGCAGTAAATACGGTCGTCGGAGTATCCGAATCACGTACGTACCAAGTACTACGTTCTACCGATTTACGAGACAAGGTCGACTCCTAGCAAAGCACCAAGTCTTCCCAATTCTCCGGACATATTCTTATAAGAATATTTAAGATCTATATCAGGCGTAGTCTACTAAGTATTGTGTATATCGGCCCAGTATCGGATAGTCACGTGCTAGGGCTGGGGCTGGATAAGTGTCTACCCCGTCCGAAGCACATATCGGATGTCTGGTAATTAGTCTCTATAATCGGATATGCATGACCTAGTCATAATATCCCGATGGTTGCGCAACACTTAAGAGCACTAATATCGTATCCTGCGTGACATCATCTCCACTATGACTGGAGTGATACTTCCGTCTTGACATCACACCCAATACTCTACGATTCTCAATATACCCAAAATCGGCGTACCAGAACCGGTTAAAGTCCCTGACGACCTCAATCAAAGTATATTGATTGTCGTAAGCATTAGCGGTGCAAGTCTCAGGTTAAGACTGTTGGACAAAATGACCCATAGCGTCACTATTTGCATAGATCATTGTGTTGTTGTAGCAAATTAACTATGTGACAAGGAAATTATTGGTTTCTCTAATATGTCCCAAGGAAAGATTAAGCATATATGAAATACAACAAAGAATATATATAA